>CAUYQG010130989.1:0-16553 GCA_963574415.1 Tarsius wallacei
CGCCTGGGCAAGCGAGACCTCATCTCTACAATAAATCAAAAAATCAGCTGGGCGTGGTAGCGCGCGCCTGTAGTTCCAGCTACTCGGAAGGCTGAGGCGGAAGGATCGCTGGAGCCCAGCAGGTCGAGGCTGCGGTGGCCAGGAGCGGCCACTGCACTCCAGTCTGGGTGACAGAGTGAGACTCCAACTAAAAAAAAAAAAATAATAATAATAATAAAAAAAAAAAAAGGAAAATAATGGGAAAAGGAGATGAAAGGAAGGTGAAGAGAGAGAAGAAGAAGAGGGAAAACAGACAGGTGTATCAACTAATGAATAAACAAAGAAACAAAGACGGAAAAAACAAATATAAAAAACCCCCAAACAAACAATCATACAAGCACAAAAAAAAAACAAAAAACAAAAAAAACTCACCCTCAAAGATACCCATACACAAACAGAAAATTTAAGAACAATAAAATAACAAAAACAAAACAAGTATGAAAACATAAACAGAAACAGAAAGAAAGAAAGGAAGGAAGGAAGGAAGGAAGAAAGAAAGAAAGAAACCTTGCTCTGTGGCAGTTTCTGGAACTTCAGGCTTCTTTCTCAAGCACTGCTGCCACTTTTGACTGCTGCTATTTTTGGATGCTGCCGCTTTTGGCTGCGGACCCAATAGGTAGCAGCTCCAGCCGGAGGGACGCCTCCACTCTCAGCATAGGCTGTTAAGGTTGCTCTCAGATGGGTCAGATGCCCGGCGGACTGCTGTGGGAGGAGGATGAATCAGATCCAGACTCAGTCAACTCATCTGCCGCTGCTGCTGTCAAATCTCCCACTCAGATCAGACATGTCTGTGCCTTTTGCAATGTGTGTGTGTGTGGTGGGGGGTGGGGTCTGTCTCTTCGAGTCCGATGATTGATCCCTGAGGGGTGCGGAGATAGCCTCTAGGACTCAGGTTGGAGATTGGACAGAGCTGGGTGGGGCAATGCAGGTCTCTGCATGGTCCTGGGACAAAGAAAATGGTGGTGGTTGGCGTCTCCTCACTGGTGGCAGGACCCAGTTTCAGATTTCCTTGCTAGCCTCCACAGTTCCTGCTGCTAGTTCTGGGCCTGTTATCACAGCTGATGGCATGGGCTAGGTGCCAGGTGCTGAGGAGCAGCTATTCTCTGCTGAGTCCTCTCAAGAGACCCCTGAGAGCCTGTGCACCGGGGGCTCCAATCTCAGGGCAGTGGTGTGTTACAGTCATCTTTAGAGGAATGCCCCAGGTGCTTGAACCTGAGTCTCCACTCAGACTTTGACTCAACCACCGGCACACACTCACTCATGCAGACGGTCTTTATGGACATACGCTTTTGCAGAGACTCACACTCTGACCCGTTCCATTGCCATCTTGCCCCATCTACGTACTTAATTTATTTATACAAGTGCATTTGGGTTGCTTTCAGTTTGGGATTATTATAAACAGTGCTGCCATGACAATTTTTATATGTAATATATGAATATATACTTGTGCAAAAAGTCATACTTTGTCATAGGGTATAAATTAATGGTAGATTTGAGAGCATATGTATGCATCTATTTATGTTTATTTGATATTGCCAAATGTTTTTCTCAAAGTAGTTATGCCAATCTATACTTTTGCTGCTCAGAATTTTCAAAAACATTTAGAATTGATATTCTTCTTAGTTATATAATGATGACATTTTTGTATTTGCTTTGCCACTATAGTATGTTTTATTTTCCCTTTTATTATCTTTTTATGGCCTTAATTTATATTTTTCTGATTACAAATGAGTTTAAATAATTTTTCATGTTTATTGGCTATTTAAACTTTCTCCTGTGTGAAGTGATGATTGCCTTTTTACTTATTGATCTGTTGAAGATTTTTATATATTCTGGATATGAAGCTTTCATGGGTTATTTATATTGCAAGTAACTATTCCCATTCTTGGTTTGTATTTTTTCTAAGTTTAAAGTGTATTTTTATGAACAAATGTCTTAGTTACAATGTAGTCCATTTTATCAACTTATTTCCTTAGAGTTAGTGCTTTTGAAATCTTGTTTAATAAATTATTTTCTATTCCAAAGTTATAACGCTTTTTTCCTCTGCTATTTTCCAAAATATTTATTATTTTTCTTTGCACGTCTAAAGTTATTATCCACCTGAGATTTATTTGTATATGTAGAAGACAAGAGTCTAAAAGTACTTTCATTCATTTTGATCTTCAGTTGTTTCAGTTTCTTTAATGAGAAGCACCATTATTTTCTGGCTATTCTGTAGTTTCATTTTGTTATAAATTAAATGCTCATAAATGTGTGTTCTGTTTCTGAAGTTGCTATTTAGCAAGTCCTTCCTTTGCGTTACTTTGGGTACTCACTGTTCTTGACCCTTTGACTTTATATATACATTTGAGAATAATTGTTAATTCCCACTGTAAGTTCTCACCGAGATTTTCATTGAGTTCATATTTAATATAGAGGTCAATTTAGAGACAGTTGACATTTTATAAGATTATCTTTCTATTCTTAAGCAGGTTTATCACTTAATTTTTATAGATTCCAGAGATATTTTATATATATTTTGCTAGATTTAGTACTGAAAATATATCATTTATGATATTGTAAATAACATTGAATCAAATAGCATTTTAGCCTTTTTCTTTTCTAAAGAAATAAGTTGATTTTTGTTTTTTCAATCTAGTTATCAATTTGGTTTATGTTTTAAAGTTTTAAAATACGAAATCATAACATGTATAAATATTGACCACTTTATTCATTTCCAATTTTTTATTTTAGATTCTCTTAAAATACTTGTTAGGATTTGACAATATCGAAGAGTTTTGGCAATAGTAGCCAACCTTGTCTTATTTCTCATCTCAGAGGGAAAGCTTTTAATATTTCCACATTAAGTATGACATGTTCCACATATGTGTGTTCACATGTAAAGAAGATCATTCTTAGTGGATTCAGCTTTCGCAAATTATTCTACTGGCAAAATTTATTTCTAACCCCCAAATCAGTACTCTTTGTACTTTCGTGGTCATTTAGAGACATGTACAGTGTTGTAAAGAACTTGTCACCCAACACCCATGTTCCCAGCTGAGGGTGAACAAAGTGATTCTCTGCCTTCTTGTTTCAGTTCTCATAATATATAGAGTACCCTTTTTGCAATCCATTTGGTGCCACGATTTTCACATTTTTGTGATTTTTGTTGGTGAGTTCACTGTTTAAAATGTCTATAAAATGTAGTGAAGTACTGTCTGGTGTTACTAAACACAAAAAGTCTTGATGTGCCTTACAGAAAATGAGTATGCATAGGCTTCATTTAAGAATGAGTTACAGTGCTGTCTGTGTTTTCAGTGTTAGTGCTAATATATCCTATTTACATTACGTTAGTGCTGAGTTCAGGATATATATATTCACTCCTGTCAATATTCAGGAGTGATACTGGCGTGTATTATTTATTTCTTCTGGTGTCCTTGTATGGTTTTAGGACCAAGGTTATGCTCATCATCAGAAATAGTTGGGAAGTATTCCCTCTTTTTCTGTTTCCTAGAGGTATTAATCAGGATCGACTGGGCTATTCTTCATTCACAAATAGACTTCAGAATCTCACAGATCACACACACACACACACACACACGCACACACACACACGCACACACACACACAAACACACACACACAAACACACACGCACAAACACACACACACAGACTCACACACTATTTCTCTCTACTGCAAAATCTGTTGACCTGGAATCCCTTGCCTATATACAGAAAAGTCAGCCAAATTGCTTAGTTTTGCCTTTCAGAAGCTCAAGCTTCTTGATAATTTCTGATTTTTTTGTTAATCCATTATGTATCTGTTTTTTTTTTAAATTTCATTAATTTCTGTCTGCTTTCTTTGAGACTATCATTATTTTATTTTATTACTATCTGGAACTGGACGCTTGGTTTATTCCTTCCTTCTCTTCTAATACAAGCCTTTAATATACTAAGATTTTCTTTAAGTAGTGTTTCTTTTTTGATTCATTGATTATTTGAACATGTATTTACTAATGTCTAGGTACATGAAGATTTTTTTAAAAAATTTATTTGAGTTGGAGTCTCACTGTCACCCAGGCTGGAGTGCATTGGCATGCTCATGGCCACCCCAGCATTGACCTACTGGGCTCAGGCGATCCTTCTGTTTCAGCCTTCCAAGTAGTCAGAACTACAGGCATGCACTACCACACCTGGCTAATTTTTTGATTTATTGTAGAGATGAAGTCTTGTTGAGTTGCCCAGGTTGTTCTCGAACCCATAGGCTCAGGTAATTCTCTCACCTCGGCCTCCCAAAGTACTGGGATTATAGACTTGAGCCACCACGCCTGGTTGGAGATCTCTTACTTGTATCTTTGTTATTGATTTGTAGCATAATTACATTTTTATCACAGAGGATATACTCTTATGACTTCAAAGAATTTTTCTAAGAATTTCACTTTTTCTTAATCAATACATTATCTTTCATCTAAGAGCTGAAAGAGGGTGTGAATTTATTCTGGTAACCCAGGGACTCCTTCAGAATCAAACTCTGAATCTGATTTTTGGCTCTGTCAGTCTTTAGTTAAGAGAAATGAGAGATTTACTCTATGATTCATAAAAGCTGATCATTTTCTGGTGTGGACTCAGAGGACAGCTCTTTATTCCATTCTTTCTCCATCTCATTTTCCTAGTCATTTAACACTCAGAAGAGTTATGTCAACCCACAATCTCTGGTTCTCCTCATTCTCATCTATGTGCATCTAGTCAGGCTTACATTCTGCTCCTGCCCCACCGCAAGAAATTGCCCTCATTGCTGGGTACAGTGACCTTCACGTGGCTATTTTTTAAAACCAAATCTCACTGCTCGTCAATTTAAAACTACCAGCATCATTTGGCAACCTCTTAAACACTTTTTTTACTTGCTTATCCAGAAGCTCAGTATGTGACCTTGACTGTAAATAGGATCTCTGCTGATAGAATTAGCTGAAATGAGGTCATCCTAGATTGGGGTGGGCGCTACAGTATTCCTCATTTGTTTCCCATCAGAAAATTCTATAATCTTTATGTTCACAATGTGTCCTGGTAAAATTCTATAATCTTTATGTTCACAATGTGTCCTGGTGTCCGCGTATAAAGAGAAAACAGATACACAGTCACACTCAAAGAAAAGATGGCCATGTGAATACATAGGCAGAAACTGGAGTGATGCGAGCTAAGAAAGCCAAGGATTGCTGGCAACCACTAGAACTAGAAAGAGGCATGCAGGGTTCCTTCCTCAGAGCCTGTAAAGCAAGCATAGCTCTGTAGATACCCAAAACTGTGAGAGAATAAATTTCTGTTGTTTTAGGCCACCCATCAATATTTAGGACTTCATACACTCGTGGGTGTGTCATACTCCAGTGGTTCTTTTCTAAGTCTCCGTAGCTTGTCCTGCTTCTTATTCCTGATTTTTTTTTTTTTTTTTGATCTGTAGTCTCATTCTATTGCCCAGGTTGGAGGGCAGTGGCACACTCACGGCCACCCCAGCATTGACCTGCTAGGCTCCGGCATCCTTCTGCCTCATCCTTCCAAATAGCCGGAACTACAGGTGTGCGCTACCACGCCCGGCTAATTTTTGATTTATTGTGGAGACGAGGTCTTGCCAAGTTGCCCGGGTGGGTCTCGAACTGGTGGGCTCAGGTAATCCATTTGCCTCAGCCTCCCACCACAGGCTGAGCCACCGAGCACGGCCATCCCTGATTTCTTAACATTGTGCTCCAGGCTTACTGTGCTACTTCTTCTTTTATCTTTCTACGCTCACTTCATTAGTGATTTCACCAGTCCTATGACTTCAAAAATGATGTATTAACTGAAAACTCCCATGTACATTTCCAGCATGAAGCACTCTGACCTCAAGTCTCACATGTGATCAGATACCTATCTGATATCTCCACTTGTACTCCTAGGAGACATCTCATTTATTATGACACATACACAAAAAAATAGCAACAATAATAACAATAAAGACCACTGATCCTTTCTTCCCCTTTATACAGTGCTATTTATCCTGACTTTTTAACGTCTCAATCAGTAGTAACTCCATCCTTCCACTTGCTCATTAAAGAACTTCTGAATCTTCCTGTATTCCTCACTTGTTTCCCATCAGAAAATTCTATAATCTTTATGTTCACAATATGTCCTGGTTTGCATGACTGCTCTTCACCTCCATGGTAGCACAGCACCATCTTCACTCAGTAGGGCTGTTGCTACAGCTGCTTTTCTTCCTGCATTGGTTCTTGCTTCTCCTCTTCAGTCTATTCTGAATGCATCAGACAAAGGAATCCTGTTAAAACACGAGTTATGTTGTATCATCCTGAGGTCATAACTCTCCCATGGCTCTCCATCTTGTTCGCAGTAAACATCAAAGTCTCCATTAAAGTCTAGCAGCTGTGTCATCTGACCTCCACCATCTTTTTTCTCTTCTCCTGCTACCCATGACTTCTGACTCCTGCTTGACTCACTCCAGCCATCTGGGATTCTTCATTGTCCTCCAGTACTAAACACATTCTTCCTTCTAAAACTTTGCATTGCTTTTTTTTTTAATGAGCCTAAAATACTTTTCCCACTACTATTTTTGTAGTTTATTTCTCACTTCCTTTAATTCTTTGCTCAAATTTCCCCTTCAACAAATTTGACTCTATTCTCTAAAAATTACACTCTCCATCACCTGACACTATCATCTTTCCTTGCTTAACTTTTACAAAGCATTTATTGTCTTCTAATACGCTACATAACTTATTTATGCACTTTTAATGTGTTTCTTATTTGATTTGGAATATAAACCTTGTGAAGTTTTTATTTTAAACACCAAACAAGCACATGACTGGTGCACAATAAATACTTGGCAGATAAACTAACAAACAAATGGTGCAATGCATTTAGATTCTACCAGTCAGATGCACTTGGGGAGGACCTTAATTTGGAGTTGAAGAAAGCGAGATGAGAGATATGGCATGGGGCAATCATATTAAATATACTTCTTAAGTTAGCTACAATATATTTTAGTATCTAGAGTTGAAACTTGATTAATATGCATGTCCATTATATAAAACATATTGAACTACTTTTTAGGCATATGCTATACATTTACTATTACACATTCACACTTTGTTTTATTCTTAATTTTTTAAAATTCAAACTTAAGTCTTGGAATTCTAATAATTTTATAAATTGTTATAAGCTGCCTATTATGCTTTAGGCACTCTGAAAAATAAATGATATAATGGTATAAAAAAATTCTCATACCATCAATTGAGCAATTACTATCATAATTTGCTAATTATCTACACATATATATGTGTATGTGTACTTATGCATTTATATACATATAAATATATATAGTAAATGGGATTATATGTTATATGTGTGTAAACATATATATACAAACACACATATATATCTTCAGCAACTTTATAAAGTAGGTATTTTTTTCCCAATTTATAGAATAAGAAATTGAGGCTCAAGAGGTTAAATTTTCCAAGTTCACACAAGTAATTATAAGAATATTTGAACCATTGTTTGCCCAAAATCAATACTCTCTCTCACTGAGTAATGCTGCTTCAAAGAGTTTATAAACAGGAGAAAAGACAAAACTAAACCAATAATAGTAATCAATTGTTTAAAATATTATAGCATTTGCTTTCTTTATACTAGAAAACCAAAAATTGTTTCAGGGTGATTTCACAGGATTTTATGAAGTAGGAATCTGGAATTAAAGAGACTCTTAAGGAAAGGCAGAAGTTCATTTTTTATTTTATTTTAAAGATGTGGGGTAAAATTCAGGACTAGGTATACAAATGTTCATTAGGCAGGTACCCTTGTTGAAGAGGTGTGAGAAGTTCATTTTTTAATTCTTAATTTTAGAATTGGAAGGTACATGTGAGGATTTGCTACATGAGTATAGTGCATGAAGGCGAGGTTTGAGCTTCTGAGGATGCCTCTTCCCTCGGCGGTGGTGATGGTACTTAATGGGTGGTTTGATGTCCCTTGCCGCCACCTTTAGTCATACCCAATGTCTGCTGTTCCCATCCGTGCACCTGTGCGCCCAATGTTTAGTGCTCACTTATGAGTGAGAACATGCAGTACTCAGATTTTTGTTTCTGTGACAGTTCACTTAGAATGGTGGTCTCCAGCTGCATCTGTGTTGCTGCAAAGGACATCATTTATTTCTTCTTTATACTTTTGTTGATTTTTTTGTTCTCTGTTTTCAATACATAGTATATATGTAAGACATTTTCTTTATCCAGTTCACCATCAATGGGCATCTAGGTTGGTTCCATGTTTTTGTTATTGTGAAAAGTGCTCCAGTAAAAACATACGTGTGCAAATGTCTTTTTTGTAGCATGATTTGTGTTCCTTTGGGTATACTAGGAACAGGATTGCTGGGTCACATGGAAACTCTAGGTTGAGTTCTTTCAGATATCTCTAAACTGCTTTCCACAGATGTTGTACTACCTTACATTCTCACCAGCAGGATAGAAGTGTTCTCTTTTCTCTGTAGCATCAGCAAAACCTGTTGCTTTTTTGACTTTTTAATGATAGTCATCCTGACCACTATGAGGTGATATCTCATTGTAGTTTTGATTTGCATTTCTCTGATGATTACTGAGGCTGAGCAATTTTTTATGTGTTTGTTGGATGCTTGAATGTCTTTCTGTGAGAAGTATTTGTTTATGACTTTTGCCTATTTTTTAATGTTTTTTTATTCTGTCTATTTGCTTGAGTTCCTTGTTTTTGATCCTGGATGTTAGGTCTTTGTCGGATGCATGACTTGCATTTTTTTCCAATTCTGTGGTTTGTCACTTTACTTTCTGATGGTTTATTTTGCTGTGCAAAAACTTTTTTCTGGATAAAGTTTCACCTGTCAATTTTAGTTATTGCTGTGTTTGCTTTTGAGGACTTGGCCAATGTCCAGCAGTAACATGCCCTCTCGTCTACTTTTCTGCTTGACTTGGTTGTGATTCTGACATTAAGATCATCTAACTTTTTTCTTTTTCTTCTTTGTTTTTTGTTTTTAGCAATTTCTAGGCTTTATTTTCTGGTTTTCTTGCCTAATGATTTTATCTGTCAAATTATCATTATTTTGCTTAAATTAACTAAATCCTTGTGCATTTGGGAATGAGGAACCATCCTCTAGGCACAAAATTACATCCAAATTTCTTGAAAGTTATCTAAACCTTACCTACATTTCTTCTAAATGACCTTTCAGCAGCAAAAATTGGATAAAGCTTGGCTTTATTCATAAATATGTAGAAGTCATTTTATTAAATTGCTACATAAAAGAATAGTTTTGATTTTTTTTTGTTCTCTGTTTTCATAAGCTAACACTGAGAGCACAAAAGAATTTTATTTAGGTAAGAGTGGTCAATGATTTAGGGCCCAGGACATTAAATATTAATAGTTCACAAATTTATTCTACTTTTGAGCAAGCAGCTTTATTGATCATAAGCATTACAATAAGAGTTAGGGTATAAAAAATGCATGTAGTCAGATAAATGGTGTGCTTAGGGACACTTAAATTATTGTAGACCTTTTCAGAAGTCATATGGTTTTGTATTGAATGGGAATACAGTGACAAAATATTGTGATGAAAAGCTTAACCCAGGAAGTATACAGCAAATGAAGAAGAAAACAAAATTGAATGCAAAATATTTTAAGAATAAAAGTGCGGATTAAAAACAGCTTTTCAGCCAGAGAATCATGCTTTTAAAGAATATAGTATGCTGAAGGAAGGGACCTAGCCATGATTTCTGGACTAAAAGAGGCTATACCAAGGTTTTCATCTGTTATCTGTATTCTGAGGGCATATACTCTTGGTGTATTTTTTTGAAACATATAAACTGTTTAATTTGTAGCATGCCAATTCAGCTCTAGTTTTGTTTCAAGATCAAATAATCTTGGTGTTTATAGAACAATAATTGAAATTATTTCCTTATAATTTACATAAGACTGAATAAACTCATTTCAATGACCTATTATAATCAGCTCTAATTTTTTCCATCTAGTAAAGAGATTGGCAGTGAGTTTATTATTTTAATGTAATGTCAACAACTTAATCTTATTTAAAGAAAAAAATTCAATAATTAATGCTTGCATGTACCTATATATTGATTCTTGAATGAGATGCAGTCAATAGAGAAAAATAAGAAAACAGCTTAATTCTTTTTTGTTTGATTGTGTTTTTTTGTTCTACTCTGTTCTCTTTCAGTTCAAAGAACAACACCATTAGGTATTATAAGTCTAGTAAATAAAGTATTTATAAAGATCTTAAATTTATTTTTTCCTTATCTCTAGATAACTTCTTGTCTAAAGTTCATGGGAAAGAGAGGTCATTTGATTTGTCTTTATTGTTTGTGTTATAGTTCCTGTTAGGATACTGGTTTTTGTGTCCAGTAGGATATGGGGCTATGAAAGGGAGGAAAAAGAGAGGAAAACAAGGAAAAAAGGCATGCTTCCTTAGCTGTTCCTGATCTTGGCAGCTGAATGCTTCTGCTATGGCAAGCATCAAAATTAATCTTCGGTGATTTGTTTGGAGATCCTCCTGCAGGGATCTTGCTCCTTGACAAACTTCAGGAATAACTCTCCATATGCCCTCATGCTCCTTGTTAATTCCTTTCTGCTAAGCATTACCCTGTGCTTCTTTCTTTTGGAGAACCCATGTCCAGAGGCCAGATCGAGAGTCCCACTTAGCCCACAGGAAAATCTACCCACCTTAGGTGCAGCTTGTCCATCTAGTACCATGAGGTCCATCTAGTGCCACTTTGGGAATACATGCCAAATTCTCTCAAGTAATCACTTGTGCTCATTCAAATTAGTTGTGTAAGGCTGGCATACAAATTACTGCAGCTCAACAAACAGTTATCAGGGGGTAAAAAGCTCATCTTCCCTCTTGCAAATAACTACAATATTTATCATTTGGCATCTGGGAATCTCTGTAAATTGCTAGCACTAGAAATTAGTACCACACTTTTCTTCTATAGGAGTTGCTCACTGTTTTTTAGTAACATCTCTAAGCATATCGTATGTATGCAGGGATCTTGAAGAGACACAATAACAATTGTCTCGGCAGGTGTACTAATCTGATAATGAAGCTCTGGAATGGGCCATCACATGTGATACTGTTATCTGGAGGATCAAAAGAGGATGTGTGCTCTACCTCTCCAAAAGGAACACAGTGGAAGCTGAGCTCAGATTCTTGAGTTCAGTCAAAAGGCAAAGAGGGGCCAGGAGTGTGGCAACAGCTGAGTGTCCACTTGGAGGCACTCAGCATCAGAAGAAACATTCTTCCTAAGGGCAGATAAATTCTTTTGTGCCAAATAATGACAATAATGCTTAACAATTCCTGTATGATAAATTAAATGTTATTGTTGGTATGAAGCATCTATTCGAAACTGGGAGTGAATATAATAAGATTATAATGATAATATTTAACTGTATTTTAATTACATAAAAATTAAAGCATTATACTTATCTAAAAAGTAAATGAAATATGTGTGCCTGTTACATTTTATAGATGTGGAAACTAAAGCTTAGACAGGATCGCTTTCTGAAGTCCCGACATGTAGTAAGTGATAGAACCAGGATATTCAAATCCAGGTTGTTCTGATTCAGAAATCTATGCTATTAGGCTTCTGAGGTGATGCTTCTACTGAATTCTAAAGTACAAGTAGGAATAGTTGACTAGATCAGAAAAGTGGGAAAGAAAATTGCAATAAAATTAGTGTACTTTTTAGCTTTTGCTATGTAGCAAACCATCCCAAAACTTACTCATTTGAAAAAGGGGTCAGCATACTATAGCAGTCTTACTTTTACTGGAACTATAAATTAAGTTTGAATAAGGTTTCATTGGTACATAGACACATCGATATGTTTATTTGTCGTTTATGGCTGCTTTTTTGCTACAACTACAGAGCTAAATACTTGAGACAGAGATCATATCATTTAAAAAGACAAAAATATTGACACATGACACTTTACAGAAGCCTGGCTTAAAACAACTCACCTTTATTATCTCACAGTTCTCTAGGTTAGTTGGATGGCTCTTTTGGTCTGGGTCAGCTCATCTAGGACTGCATGGACAACGACAGTCTTCTGCTAAGTGATCAGGTAGTAGACAGGATGGCTGTCCCTGGAAAGGCTTCAGCTGGGAAAGCTGGTTTCTACTCCAAGGTGTCTCATCCTCTAACAGACGTCTCTGGGATTTTTGTCCAAACAACCCTCTCAGGGCTTCAAGGGGTAGTAAGAGAGGGTAAGACCCAACGTACAAGCAGATTTCACGCCTCAGCTCACATTTTGTTCGCTAATTCCCATTAACTAAAGCAAAGGCTTTCAAAGCACAGAGTGAGTTCTCTGACAAAGGTCTCTCAGACCCCATGGAGAGTGGGAATACATGGCTTTTCAGGGGTCAACAGTAGCTCTGTGGTCTGAGAACAGTTCTGGTGACTAAATAGCAGTAACTTTAATAACTGATGCCTTGGAACAAAGAAAGTACAGCTTATTTTCTTCTTAAGAAAATATATTACCTCCTTGACATAGCCTGCAATTTTCTGATTCTTTTTTACTCATTTGTTTCTCCTACTCAGTTTTTGACAACTATTTCTATTGTCTCTCTCATGGCTCATACATACCCATGTTTTCTGTGCCCTCACAACTTGTACTGCTTTTATCTTAAAGATCTTCCACTTATTTTAAAAGTCCACTTTATGTATTCTCTGAAAGTTTCATTTCAGTCTCTTCAAGGGTTTGGTGATTTAGTTAGCCAGATGCAGTGTGGTTTAAGACATCTCTTTTTTGTCAGAGTTCTCACACTGGGACACTTCTTAGCTGCTGATCTGCCTCTAGATTACTGTCCTTGGATAGGATAATGGAATCCTATCGTAAAACAAAACAGAACAACAACCCCAAACCAGTGATCTCTTTGGAAGGAATGCCTCAGAAAGATGTTGTTTCATCAATCAGCAATTGCCAACAAATAATCACAAATAAGGTTTATGTGTGTCAAGACACTGAAATCCTCAGGCTGGAGTGTGACCAGAAGAGGCCTCAGAAAATTAGAGCCCTTGGTTAGTTGCTGCTGGCCTATTAAAAATGTTTCAGTTTACTCTAGTGAGTTTTCAAATACTGCCATATCTGTATGTGCCATACCATGGAAAATTATAGGAAACACTGACTTTATTGCTGATTGTGGGTTTTCCTGCCTTCTCTGCTCAATTTGGGTGTCCAAACCCACATAGCTTTCAAGACCAGATTCTTTACTGTAGTTTTCACATTTTTCCCCTTGACTTTTTGTAGTATTTCCAATATTTCCTATTCCTTTAAAACTTTTTTTATTTAGTTTGTGTCTCAATTGTTTCATTTAATTATCTATTTCACTGTCATATTTTTTTTTAAGTTGGAGTCTCACTCTGTTGCCCAGGCTGAAGTGCAGTGGCACACTCATGGCCACCCCAGCGTCAATCTGCTGGGCTTCGGCAATCCTTCCACCTCAGCATTCAAGTAGCCAGAACTACAGGTGCACTACCACATCCGGCTAATTTTTTTTTTATTTATTGTAGAGACAAGGTCTCACCAAGTTGCGTGGGCTGTTTTTGAACCTGCAGGCTGAGGCAATCCTCTTGTCTCGGCCTCCCAAAGTGCTGGAATTACAGGCGGAGCCACCAAGTCTGGCCCACTGCCATATTTCAACCAAAATATTTTTTCCCAAAAAACAAAAAGAAAGGTTATCTTCTACTTCTCTTTGACTCCATCATGGCACTTATTGTAATATTGTGTAAATACATATTAATTGTTTATAGAATTTAAAAAATAGAATTTAATAGAGTTAAACTTGAAAATAGGATGAGATACTACAACATTTTGTAGACAATCAGTAACTTTTTGTAAGGAAAACGTTAAATACTTGCCTTAATAATTTGACTAACTGTAATTAGTGAAGAATTATGTAAATCATGTAAGAAAATAAATGTATGAAAAGAAACAAGCAAAAAACATCAAGTCCTCATTGTAGGACACAGCGTCTAACCAATTATCCTAGGACTTCTTAGATTTCAGTGCAAAAGGTGATATCCAACTGTTAAACTCTTCTACAAGGAAATTCCTTCCCATGGACAGTTCTTAGCTTAATTTCTAGTTCATTATGGAAACGCTTGTTTGGAAATGACACTGGGACACAGAAGGCATTGCATCTAATCATAAAAATTAAAATCAAATAATTTATTGCTAGTAATCTTAATTTATCTACCACTATCAATCAGATTTCTTTGAGGTTTGTTCATGCTTTAACAATTCATTTTTCACAGTTGTGATTTTATGGCTATAAAATATAACCCCCAAATGCCTGTAGTACATGATCTTGAAACTAAGTGGAATGTGAAAAATCACTCAGATCTGTGGCTAGAGCTACATTATTTTGCTTGGAAAAATCATGCATGAAGGCAGCTTTTGAAGCATGAAGAAGACAAAGGAAGTCTCCACTCTCAGGAGTCCAACTTAAAGTTAGGTAGACACTGTAAAAATAAAGATGTGTTCTAAATTGAGCACATACTGGGATAAAAACAACTGGTGAAGAAACCAGGATTATTGTGGGAAATGTTAGAATGCTTAAATTCTTTACTTCTTTCTTCCTGTGTGTGCCTCAGCCTGGAAGCTTGACAAAATCCCCAGGGCAGATCTTTTATCTTCTATATACACTGAAATAACATGGCTGGTGTGATGACGGTGACACTAATGTGATAGGGATTCCTAACTTAAGCACACTGACAAATTCATCATGACAGAGAAATTCTTAGAGCTGTGTACGTAATTTTGTCCGAGGGGGCAATTATGCGTGCTTATTGAAAAGGAGTCCATAGATAATGATGGAATCTCTGAATTAAGCAGATGAGTAACAACAATCTTAAAGTGCTACCCAATAAAAATATAATATGAGTGACAAATGCAAACTGCATATATAATTTTAATTTTTTAGTTGCCACACTGTAATAGAGAAAAGGCTTGGTAAAACTTATTTTAGTAGTTATTTTATTTGTCCCAGTATGTCCAAAACAGAATTTTAACACCATTTTGTTAAATCATCCATTAATTCAGCAAATACATTTTAAAAGCTATATTGACGATAAGGTTTGAGAGCTCAGTTTTTATAACATAACAGGAGTTTTTGTTCTCAGAGTTTAAGTCATATGTGGAGGATCTGAGGACATTCATAGGGGTAGGAGCCATTAGAGTCTGGACAGGTTCATGAAGGGATCTGCCTCTGCTTTTATTCCCAGTGTTCCCTCTGCACATAGCTTATGCGTAAGACATTTTCAAGTAACTGACATGACACTAAAGCATTTTGCAAAAAAAAATTACTAATTTATAAGTGATTATACAATAATATTTTGTGCATTGTCCTATGAAATAGAACAGTTAAGAAAAGTGAGTGGGTACTGACTCAGGCATTCTCTCTCTCTGTCTCTCTTCTTTCTCTCATTCCAAATAAATCACTCCCATTACTTAGTCGTTTAATCACATTTATTTTAATTGTGTCTCTTTATAATTTTGAGTTTTTCATATCCTTTATTATTCAAAACTCCAGTGACTCAGAGATAGCCCTATGTTCCAACATACTTTCTATTAATTCACTCAATCAGCAAACACTTATTGTGTAGACTGATCCAAGTATTGTGATAGTATTTATATAGGCAGAGAATAATTACATTAGCAAGAGAATCAAACTCTTTCCCATTGACTTAAGTGAGTCTCAAAACAAAGTCTTGATTTTCTTTTTTTTTTTTAAAAGATATGGGGTCTCACTCTGTCACTCAGGCTGGAGTATAGTGGCTCAATCATGGTTCACAGAAGCCTGGAACTCCTAGGCTCAAGTGATCTTGCTTCAACCTCCCAAATAATTTGGACTACAGATGCTCATCACCATGCCTGACTTTGAAGTTTTACAAGAACAAAATACCTGTTCCCTAACAAAACAAAATTCTTCATGGTTATCATCTAGTAAAAAATTAGCTTGTAAGCAAAAAGCAAAAAAATAAAACCTAAATTCAGTAGAAAACTCAGTCTGTCAAAGCCTACTCAAGACTGACTCAGCTATTGCAGGATAAGGATATTATAGCTATTATGACATAAAAGAAATAAAAAACACAGGTCATAAGAGATAAGATAGACAAGTGGGACCTCATTAAACTAACAAGCTTCTGCAAAGCCAAAGAAACCATCAACAGAGCAGGGAGACAGCCTACAGATCGAGAAAAAGTATTTGCAACTCCAGTTCTGACAAGGGCTTAACATCTTAGATCTACAAGGAACTCAAACATGCGAAAAAGAAAAAAACAAACAACCCCATTATAAAATGGGCAAAGATATGAACAGACAAAGGAAGACATCCGAGCAGCCAACAGACACATGAAGAAATGTTCAACCTCACTAATCATCAGGGAGATGCAAATCAAAATCACACTGAGATACCACCTAACTCCAGTCAGAATGGCAATTATCAATAACAAAAAATAACAGTTGCTGG
>CAUYQG010130993.1:0-36710 GCA_963574415.1 Tarsius wallacei
CTACAATAAATCAAAAATTAGCCAGGCGTGGTAGCGCACGCCTGTAGTTCCAGCTACTTGGAAGGCTGAGGCGGAAGGATCGCCGGAGCCCAGCAGGTCGAGGCTGCGGTGGCCGGGAGCGGCCACTGCACTCCAGTCTGGGCAACAGAGTGAGATTCCAACTCAAAAAAAAAAAAAAAAGACTTCATCAGAAGATGGTGTTAGGAAAGAAAACAAATACAACTCTTCAACTAGAGTATTAATTATAATATAGTGGAGTTCAAAAAAGCCTCAGATAATCTAGTTTAATGCCCTGTCTTTGCGTAGGTAGAAAGTGCAGCTCCAGAAGGTGAAGTGACCTCCTGAGGATCACTCAGCCAGGATTGCAGCCTCCTACCCAGTCTCCAGGCTCAAAGTTCAGTGCTCAGTCTGTTTTGAAACACTAGTTTATCAACAAGAAGCCTTCACTGACATTGTCTTGGATGTAGTGATTGTCTTAGGAGCTAAGAAGTGTGTGACATTTTAGCCACACTTCCTTGTACCCGTTTGTTTGGTGTCCTAGTGATTTTTTTTTTTTTTTTTTTTGAGCTGGAGTCTCACTCCATTGCCCAGGCTAGAGTGCAGTGGCACACTCACGGCCACCCCAGCGTCTACCTGCTGGGCTCTGCAATCCTTTCACCTTGGACTTCCAAGTAGCCAGAACTACAGGCGTGCGCTACCATGCCTGGTTAATTTTTGATTTATTGTAAAGATGAGAGCTTGCCAAGTTGCCCAGGCTGGTTTTGAACCCGTGGGCTCTGGGAATCCACTTGCCTCGGCCTCCCAAAGTACTGGGATTATGGGCTGAGCCACCGAACCTGGCCCCTAGTGATTTTTAACCCTCCAGAAACATCTTTCCACACACCCAGGAGTCATACAGCAAGTGACTGTCCCCAGACTGGGGCCATCATTCATGCATGTGAGCAGCTCTGTCTGAATCCTTCAGTGGGACAGTAGCTGTAGTTACAGGTAGAGGTTTAAAAAAAGGAATGTCCACAGAGTCGTCCATAATTTCCCTTGAGACCTCATAAACTTCTAAAATTAAAATAAAGCCTTTCTTCCTTATAAAACAGAGTCATGTGTTAAAGGAGATGCATTAGATGCTTCTGAGCTGGATATTTTAGTGGGTTCTATAAAATTCTCAATAAAAGAAAGGTCAGTGTTGGTACCATAAACAGTGTTCATAGAGGCATATTTAACCCTAATCCCTTCTGTGGTTCCCAGAGTGCAGAGTAATTGAACTCTTCTTGACAATGTCCTTTTGCCCATCCCCTCCAAAGAAAGGCCCCACTGCCACCCAGCCACTCTCTTTCTTAGAGATACTGCCTGCACCCGACCCTGGGGCCAGCCTGTCACCAAAGGGGAATCTGCAAAGAGGGGTGATTTCATCTCATTCACAGCTTTGGATTAGGATCTTGCCTAATTCTGGCTGGGCTGCATTTCTTTGTTTGAGGCAAAAGTGAAAAGATTGTCATCACATCAATTCGTGGGGTGTGCAGAGTGGGGTCCTTCTTCTGTATTTTCATGGCGCCCTCGTGTAAGAAAGACCAAGGGTGACCTTTGCATTACTGATGACACAGGTAGTTGTTCTGCTTGGTGAGTGGCTATTTCTGTGACCTTTCTGGCTGTCGGCTTGGCCTCCCAGCCTGCAGAGAGCTTCCTACACGATACAGTGGCAGAGATAATGGTCCTGGGCTGAATCCACAGAGTGGTTCTGAGGCTTAATTGAAGGATTTTTTTTTAACCCATTATCAAGAGCATTAGGAGGAAATGTTCAAAGAGTCTTGATGCGGCTCTTTCAATTGAAGAAAGTAGATACCCAAATAAGCAAATTATAACTGTACATAGCAATCCATCTTTATTTTCCATCCCTTCCTCTTTCCTGGATAAAGACTCGTCTCTGCACTCTGAGGGCGTGAAAAGGGGCAGCTCCAGCTGGAGCATCACAAATGATTCTTCCCCCTGGTGCCCATGAACACGTAGTGCCTTTTGTTTAGAACAGGATGACTTTGAATGGCTCATCCTGAATAAATTTTTCAGAACGATACTAACCACGTCTGCCAGGCTAACATGGCACATACAGATCTGGTTGGAAGATATTTAAAGGTGTTCAGGCAACGTGAAGTGAAAGCAACTGTCTGAGGCACCATGAATGGGCTTTTCTTTACGTCATTATTTCTGACTCTTTTCTGTTTTTATACTGAGCAAATATGCTCTCATTCTTTCAAACTTAGAGGGATTTTTTGTTTTGTTTTGTTTTGTTTGAAGGATTACTGAGAGATGTCCCCAAAATTATTACCACAACCGACTTCTAACTCAGTCATGGCTTATAGTCAAATCTAATCTCATCTTTAACTTTACAGAATAGTTAATGTCATCTGGTGCTTGATTTCTTTGATTATTTTGGCTTTTAATTTTAAAAAGGCAGGAAAAAAATAACCCAATTTTTTTCTTTAATTAAAATAAGTCTGTATGAATTAACATATGAACGATCAGAGAATGTCTAACTAATTGAAGTTTGGGAGCTTCTTTAGTTTAAGCAAAAATAGAATTTCAACAGCATTTTCGTTTATTGACTCTTCTTTCCTATATTTTGTGGTTTTTAAAAAATGTGTTTCAAGTTACCAAAAATATACTTCTAAAGCTGTGACTAAAATTTGCCAAAGATCGACACTCAAGAGTCGGTCAAGGGTTAAGGTGGGCTAGAATGTGTGCATAGAGCATAATTTTAAAATGGCAGTGTAATTTTATTAGAAAAAATGAACATAGAGAAGTCTTTGGGCAATCAGTAAGAAGCTACTTTTAAAAAAATACTAGATAACTTCTCTTTTCAGTATGTAGTATATGTCTCAAGCAAATAAATATTGGTTCACAAGAATTTCTAATCTTTTGGTTAATCAGAAATCTATTAAAAATTTTCACTAGCGTTTGTCAAAGAATAAGTGCTGCCTGTAGATCCCATGGGCATATGAAGCAAAATAATCTATGAAAATTCTTTGTCTTAAGCTTGTGAAAATAGAAGTGTCAATCTGAACAACGTATTGGGTTATTCCAGCTGTGTGGGTGTTGCAGAATGGCTTTTGGTCTAAATTTTGTAATTTACAGAAAAGCTGTCTTTTCAGAATCTCTCCTGCCCACTTGTGTGGTCAACTAATTTTAACCATCTCTAAAAGGCACTTACAAAAAGGGAAATATACCCAGTTCTTGGGTATATAGACAAGAGAGAGAGAGAGAGAGAGAGAGAGAGAAAGAGAGAGAGAGAGAGAGAGCAAGAGAGAGAGAGAGAAATGAGAGTTTATGAGGACTAGATATTTCAAAAACCTTCTCACCATGAAATAAAACACACAGGATAAAACCAGAGAAAGGTACTTTATCAATAAATTGCTAAACTTGCAAGAAAGTAAGGGAAATCCCCAATGGGCAAAAAGACCTTACAATAACCAAAGAGGTGTAGTTCAGGAGACCAGGGCTGCTTCAGTAGCAATGCCCAGGTAAGGAACTTAGAACTTAATGCCTGTTGAAAATAAAGAGATGACTAAGCCTGGGGTCTAGGTACAGTTGGAGGACCGAGCACAAAACTCTCCCACAAAGCTAGAACAGTCAGAGGGGCTGCACCCTCTGTGAAAGCCAGAGCTGGAAAAATCAGCCAACCAAGAAAGGGGGCAGATGAGGAAATATGTCTGTCTTTGCTGTTGTTCCACATCAAGGAAAAGTGGTAATCATCACAATCATCTTCCCCCCAACTATTCATAACTATAAGCTTATTTTTAGATGAATGTGTGATACACATTTATGCTACTTGCAGAGTCATGGAACCCCTACCCTCAAAAATATAGATAGCATTTTTCTAGATTGGTAGAAAACTCTGGCACCAGGTAGAGATAAGCATATATCTGTAGGAAAGCATTAACAATACAATACCCCCAGAAACCCTTCAGAATAAGCTGATAAGAGGTTATCATTAAAAAATGTTAAATACGTAACAGAGTAATCCAGAAATTACCAAACAGGGCATAACATAAGTGGAAATTTGCAAGATTCAACAGAAACAATAGTCAGCAGATTTAGATCCTTTATGCCTTATTCTATTGGCATGCACGATACTGAATATAGAAAAATACATGTGAAATATATAAGGAAAACCATTGACCGAGGAATAAGAGACCATCAAGAATAACCAGAAAGTGCTGAAAAAATGACTAAATAGAATCACAAGAAATGAAATATATAATTGTTGGAAGTAAAAACTCAGTGGATAGGTTACACAGATGATTATATACAGCTGAAGACAATAAATGGACTGGAAGGTCATAAAAATGCTACCCAACATGAAACACAGGGAGACTAGGGGATGAAAAATATAAAGAGAGAGTAAAACATGGGGCTTATAGAATGAAAATATTTGACATCTATATACATCTATTTGAGATTTCAGTACATTAAAATATTGAAAATGGGAGATGTCAAGAACTGTGAAGGATCTGAGATTTTATGCTACTTCCAAGCTCATAAATTGGCTTGCCACAATTTTATGGATGCTATTTGAAGATATGACACTCCTGGGTTAGACACAGACAACTTTATTTTTCATGGTACAACAGGTAGCATAAGCTTTATGTTCAAGCCAGTTCCCCCTGCTTTCCATGTCCCATGGGGGTGACACAGAGTGGCCCTGGTAGACACTGGGCACCTGAGTTTAGGAAACTTAAATCTTTTGGAATGAACTATAAGCAAATACACTCTTTACCTTGTAGAAAGACATTATTTTTACTATCCTAGACAGTAAACAAATCTATTAATAGCGTCTGCTCCAGAAAGATACTATCTCTATCTTCCAAATATCCTAGACAGGTTTTTTCAGAACTAAAGTTGTCAGTGCCTTTGCTCACAAAATATACAGAAGCTTCAGAGTCTGGATAATTATTTCCCAGTAGTGGAGAGGCAACTTGTTTAAGGTATAAAGACTGAGATCTTTTTCAGAAATGTTAAAGGATTGGAATCCTCTGATACAGTTTACACGTTGTATACCAAGAAGCAGAAATACATGCTTGTAGACATATAATGGTGGAAGCATAGAATACCAAAGACAAAAGAGGAAACCTTAAGAGCAACCAAAGAAAAAAACTCGTTCAAAATGACAAGCTAATTCATAAATGTTTGGAAAAAGTGAAGGGTCAAAAATATCTAAGACCTTCCTGAGATAGAACCAGAGTAGAAGAGATGTACTTCTTTGCCTTGGAGACACTAAAGTCTGATAAAGCTGTATAGTATAGGTAAAGACAAAGAGACCAATGGAACAGTATAGAAAACCCATAAATAATCTCATGCATATATGCAAACTTAATTTATGATGAAATAAATATTGTAGATCAATGGGGGAGATCATAAATTCTTCAATAAATGGTTCAGTTACAAGATCATACATGTGGAGAAAGAAAATGAAACCAGATCATGACATATACAAAGGTCAGTTCCAGGAACATTAAATGTTTCAATGTTTAAATCATGAACAGAAAGTTTTAAAAGAAAAGGAAAACTAAAGAACTTTCAAAGAACCAAAAAGAAATAGCAGAATATGTTTGTGATATCAGAGTGGAAAAGCATTTCTTACCCCAAACACAAAAATCACAAACTGTTAAGGAAAGATTGATAAATTCAACTACATTAAAATAAATTTTCTCTTTATCAACGGATGCCATTAGTAAACTGAATAGACAAACTACAACTGAGAAAGTGGTCTACAACACATATTTCTGACAATAGATTAGTATCTAAAACAGGTAAAGAAGTAATATTTTCAAAATTTGATAAAAGGTATAGACAAACATTTTAAAGAAAAGGAAACTGGAATGGCTAATATATATGAAAAATTATCAACCTCCTTAGTAATCAGGGAGCTACAAATTAAAGCCATAATGAGACCATTTCTATCTGCCGGGTTGACAAAATTTAAATTTGAAACAGTA
Organism: Tarsius wallacei; assembly: GCA_963574415.1. Classification (NCBI taxonomy): domain Eukaryota; kingdom Metazoa; phylum Chordata; class Mammalia; order Primates; family Tarsiidae; genus Tarsius; species Tarsius wallacei. The sequence continues at coordinate 5,985 of CAUYQG010130993.1, forward strand.
CTATTTGTGGTCGATGGTATGAGGCCACAGGGGCTCTCACCATGTTCTCATAATCTCATTCCCTTCAAAAACCCAGACAGACAAGTACAGTCTAATTTCTGTAGGCTTGTATCATACATAAGGAGTTGGTTTAACAAAAATGTTATCCTGTTTTTCTTAACAAGCACCAAATTTGTGAGCCCAATCATTTTCTGGTCAAACTTTGAAAATTAGGATAGATTCACTTTATGTTTTCAAGGGGAAAGAAATACCTGCAGAGAAAAATCCACTGCCTACCAGATGGGCACCAGTTTTGTTTTTTTTTCATCCCAACCCCCAAGGTTGGGTAATTCAAAAGAGAACTTTAAGGAATAGTCCTCTAAAATATATTCTGCTTTTATTTCTATTGTAAGCAGAAGTTGACAGACTGACACATAAAATGAAAAGCTAACATGCATGATATACAGAGATTAGTATAAAGGAAAAGCTACAAGCCACTAACATTCCTTGTGTTTGAGAGAAACAGAAATCATGCAACAAAACTCTGTTGTCCACTAGAAGAATCCGCTAGAGGATCAAATTGCACCTTGTGGGGTATCAATGGGACAGGGTTACAGGGTTTGATGATCAGGGGTGCAAAACTGTCTGGAGGAATGACCTCTGGGGCAGCTGAAGAAAGTTGTGGCAGAGGAATAATAAAGAAAATATTCTGAACTCTTACTCTATTAAAAAACAAGCACAAAAGTCTACTCTAGAAGAATAAACTCTAACCCAAACTTGCTTTTCATTAAGTATGATCAAGATGTTATAGTAATATTTTAAAATAAAAAACCTAGATTAACTGCACTGGCAATATTGCCTCATTCTGTAAATTCTTAGCTTCCAAATAACTTACACCATCTCGTAGAGGTATGTATACATCCTCTTATTTAACAAATAGCCTGTTTAGTGAAAATTCTTAATGCTTGAACTAAACTAGATAGTCATGTAAGTTACCTGATTAGCCGGGAAAGCTAAATGAAGTACTACAAGTTACCATTCTGGGGAGAAATTTCCGAGTTTGTATTTGAATACTTGTCAAACTTTGTGGCAGTAGACTAGGTCTGAATCAATATTTCTGCCTGAAAGTCACATAACCTCTATGAGAGATTAATGTGGTTACTGTTGGACTCTGTGTTCTCCATCAGCTAAGTATGTGCACTTGTCATTCATATTTTGTTTTCAGCTTGTTACACTGACAGAAAAATCTCTGAGGAATAAAGAACCAGTTTTCTGAGCGTATGAAGCAATACCGTATTTGCATATTTCCAGGATTTAAAGAGAACGGTGTTTTTCTGGAACTGTTCTTTGTGTGTATGGTTCTTCTATTCGTAGGGCACTGGAAAACACCATTGCAAAAACTTTAAGGAATAGCACCTTAAATTGTATTCTGCTTTTATTTCTATTGTAAATGAAAATTGACAAATTGACTTACAAAATGAAAAATGAAAATACAAGATGTACAGTGTCTGTATCTCATTTTGTTTCTGCTTATTACTAATTGTGTTGATTAAATAATAGGTGAAGTGAGGAATTTAAAAAATTCAGTGGTATATTTCAAAAAATTTTTCTTAGAAACATTGAATAAAATGTCTGACTTTTGTTAAAGCCACTTTTCTTTCTGCATTGTATGATGTGTTTATGGAAGTATATGTAAGCCGATTTTGCTAGGTAGGTGAGTCGTTCCAGTTTTACCTCTGTTAATTCAAATACACGATTGTGCATATGCTTGTGTACACTTGGTTGGTCAAGGATGCATAATGGAAAGGAATCCTGATGCTACCTAAAAATCACCAGTTTAAATACATTGATTTTATTTGTTCCCACTCAGCAGCCTCTGACTGACACCTGAAAATAAAATGGAATTCTTTAGCTGGTGTTCTCTTTATTTTGAACATGAGGCAACCCTCTTAACAAACAAACAAGCAAATAAAAACTTAATCTCATTTGCAATACTGTCAACAGGAAATAGCAGAATAGCCCACAATACTTGAGTAAATAAATATTGATGCAACAGTATGACTGAATGCCATGCAACCATTTCAAGTTGTGTTGCAGAAGACAGTTTAATGACTTTGGGAATTTTTATAACATTACACTTTTTAAAAGCAGACGATATAATTATACCCAATCTCAAATTTGTATAGGAAAAAAATAAAGCTTTGAAGGATAGATCTCAAATAGTAATAGTAGTTTTCTCAGCTGGTAGGATTGTGTGTGGGTTTCGTTCTCCCTTTATGCTTCTGGGTATTTTTTTTTTTCTCTAATATGTGCGCTTTAATCTTTATTTTTTATCTAAAATATGTAAATTTTCATAATTTATCATTTTTGTTAACAACCTATTAGTGTTCTAATAAACTTTTATAATTAGAAAAAATTTTAAGGAGTAAAAGAATGTTATCTTTCTTACATTTTTAAAAATCATAGCAATATTCAATATAATTACAAGGCATAACTCAGAGATATCTCAGATTCAGTTTCAGACCACAATAGAGCAAGTCACAGGAATTTTTTTGGTTTACCAATGAATATAAAAGTTATGTTTATACTATACTACAGTCTCTTAAGTGTGCAATAGCACTATGTCTTTAAAAATCAATATACAAGGCCAAGCGTGGTGTTTTACATCTGAATCTCAGCACTTTGGGATGCCAAGGATAGGTGATTGCTTGAGGCCAGGAGTTCAAGACCAGCCTAGACAACATAGCAAGAACTCATCTCTATAAAAAAATTTTAAAAATCATCTGGAGGTGGTGGTGCATGCCGGTAGTTCCAGCTACTTGGGAGGCTAAAGTAGAAGGATTGCCTGAGCCCATGAGGTCAAGGATGTGGTGAGCTCTGATCATGTCACTGCACTTCTGCCTGGGTGACAGAGTAAGACCTTGACTTAAGAAACAATTTGCATATCTTAATTTGAAAACCCATTATTGCTAAAAAATGTGACACAGAGACAGCAACTGAGCACATGCTAAAAAAAAATTGATACCCACAGACTTGCTTGATGCAGGGTTGTCACAAACCTTTAATTTGTAAAAATGCAGTATGTCTGAAGTGCAATAAAGCAAATTGCAGTAAAATGGAATATACCTGTATTATAGAATTTTTAATTATATATGCATTTTACACATGCATATATGCAAATGATGTATGGTATATAATTATCAGACATTTATTGTATGCCATGTACTCTGCTAAGCCCTTTATAGAAGCTTTCACATTGGCAGAAAACATGATTATCTCTACTTTATAGGTCAGCAAACTGAGGCTTCGATTGATAAATTCTTTGCCCTCGGCAACGCAACTACAGTGTCAGAGCCCAGTTTTGACCTGGAGCCTGAGACCCAGGCCATGCCCTTAAGCACGGTCCTTTTCTGTCTTTTACTTTTTTTATTGTTAAATATTAGCAATGGTTTTGCCTTTATCCATTTTTTTGTCTTCCATTTCTCATTGTAGAAGAAGAGACAAATTTCACTTGAGAGAAAAATTTAAGTTTTCACAATTGATTTGAAACTGTATTGTATCATCAAGTATCAATTGACTAAGTATTAGACTGTATTTTGCACATTTTATTGAGTGATGTATAAAATGCATTTCTCTTTAGGTCTGTAGGAAAGAAAGGGTGCATTCAGGCTGTGTCAATGGTTGTGATCTTAAATCCACATTAAATGATTTCCTTTTTTTCTTTTTGCACAGTTAGGAGTAAACGTAATGAGTCAAATATGGGAACACATTTGTGTTCCAAGGTCACATTGACCCTTTTCCTATGGACATTTGGGGATAGTCGAGGATGTATTAAAAGAAGAACATTATCCATGCAGATGCTTTACTTGTATTTTTAGGAATCTAAGGGGTCTATATTGAGAACACGGCTTCCAGAACCAACCAAGGCATCTATTTATTACCTCTGGTGTCACGTTAGGCATCAGTGAACTTCTGTGAAATTCCTCTGAGAGTACCATCCCCCTCAATTTGTATATGACTTCAAGAAGCATGACCCAGTTATTAATTCTCAGGAAATACACTCTTGTCTAATATTCTTGCTCTTCTGAAATCAAGTACAACTAACTTCATTCAAATCACAATAAAAATTGTGTACAGAAATAATATTTGAATACTTAACATTCGTAGTCAGAGTTCTTTAGACACTAAGAATTTAGCTAATATGTATTTTCAGACTTAAGTATTACTTGTTGCAGATTTTTAAACCGAGGAGTGAATGAATATTTAAGGGAAAAAATTGTGATTGTTTCAGTTCGTGCACTTAGTGAAAACGTGTTTTAGCACATTTATACTTATGAGTGCTGTGTGGGCGAGGAGGGAAAGCCGTATTACTACCATGTGAAGCTCACAGTGGTTTTTATTTTTATGCTCTGCACACTCACAGCACAGAATATTGTTTTGTAAGAAGAATTATGTGGGGGAGTCTTACAGATCTAGTTGTATCCTAGCTGTGTCCTAATTGTGTACCCTTAGGCACATTTTGCTAAACTATTCCGTATATTTCATCAACTTGAAAATGGGCATACTGTAATGGACTGTTGTAATACAAAAGCTTGTTTATTAAAAGTAGGTAACATAAATCAGATTTATACAAATATGAGACCACCTCTTCCCTTTCTTCACTTGCCCCATGAACACTATTTGAACCTTTGAAAGGGTATTTTTTTCCCCCAATGGTGACTCACAGTTTCATGGTTTGTCTGTCTGCTCTACTTTTGTTTGTTCCACTATAGTTTTTTAATTTGCCCTTTTATATTTTTCCATTCTCTAGGTAAAGAAAGATACGTAAAAAATTAATTGACAGAAGATTCTTAATCTTGTATCTAATGCTTTAAAATAAACTTGCACGTTTGGCATAGATTTATGAGCTGTCTGTTTTTTTAATTGAAGTGTAATTTACATATCTAATGCATAGACCATAAGTGTGTCTATATATAGTTTCCTGAGTTTTGACAAACGTATATCACCAGTACTTCAGTTAAGATATAGAAGATTTCCGTCACCCCAGCAAGTTTGGCAAAAGTTTGTGTATGTAATTTTTTAAATATAATTTAAAGAGGAGGGATACAATTCAGGATTAGGTATACAAATGGTCATTGTACAGGTAAAGTTTGTCTACACTGAAGAATGGATTATTTCTCAAGACTCTCACTTGATTTTCCTGCTTTGGGGCAGGTGATTCACCTCTTCGTGTTACTAGTGACCCTTCTATCTCTTCAGAGCTGACTTTCTGAATTAGCCCCCTTTTACTGATGACATGCTTTTTTTTAAGGAAATAAGTTTGCCTCATTTTTCCATATGAATTTTCCAGGTTTTTGTTTGTTTCTAATTACTCTCTTCCCATATCAACTGGCACTGGCAATATATTTTATGGTTTAGCACCACTGCGAGTCAGCTTCCAAAGAGATCATTAGAGGGTCTTTAGGATTTTATGTATAAGAAACATTATAGTATTGTCTCAGATTTATCTTATATTATCCTACCATTGCCACCACCCAGAATTTATGTCATTTTTATGTTCATAAATGCTCTCTCTCGTCCCAAAAATTTTGTAAAGTGTAGAAGTCTGAGTTATTGTCAGTTTTTGGAAATTCAGGAAATTCAACTCAATAGCAATCCAGCCATTTCTTTGACTTAGAAGTAAATATTTTGTTTATTTGTCTTATTTATTTTTATTTTATTTTATTTTGGTCTTGGCAAACTCATGACTTTAGATTAGTTCAAAACTTTCTGTTTTGTATCTTAAACCAATTATTTATTTTTTAAAAGTCTTCTTTAGATATAAAAGCTATCCATAAGTAAAGCTTTTAAAGTACTATTGAGAATTGTCAACTGTCATTCTATTTTTATTCAATACCTAAACTAATACCTTTAGAGTAATATTTCAAATGAGCATTATGTATTAGGACTGTTTTTAAAAGTATCCGAAGTGTGTTTGTTCCACCTTTCCTGGAGTATTTACACCTCTTCGATTTTGCTTTATGTGTAGCAAAAGCAAACTGTCACTATTTGCTGTAAATTGAAGCTTTTAATAACTATGTCTGTTCTACAACATTTGTCAGCTTTGAATATTCTGTCAGTAGGAAATAAAAATAGCAGGGAGACTCAGCAGCGGTGACACTGAGAATTTATCTGCTTATGCTAAAGTAAGGTAAAAAAATATAATCTTGAAGGGTGAGCATTTGGCATTTTTCTTCAAATAAAGTAAATTTGAACTGACTCTTTCTTGAATAAATTTTAGATGAAAAGTTGACAAAATGTATGAATGAATAAGTTTTATTATTAAACAGAACACCTTTTAACTTAGAAAAAAGAGAATAAAGAGGTTACTTCAGATCATTGATTCAGTCATCTATGCCTTGTTTGACATCAGCTTTGAAAAATAAGTTTTATAAATACATAAAAAGAAACATGATAACTCAGTAGTAAAAACTTTGATGCATATAGCATTTAAATTTTTAAACTATTTCGTAGTAAAAATTCATGTGCAGGAGATCATCTTGAGTATGTGACAATAAAAATTTAATTTATCTAATAAAGATGATTCGAGTAAATCAAATCTAAATAAATTCCATAGTCCACGATTTTGTTCATAAATTGTATGCATCAGTTATAAATATTAAAAACATGCATGAAATATATATTATGAAAAATTCACTGCTTTCTCTTTTGGGACAGACATATAAAGTTTTTCAGGACTCCTGTTGGTGCTGACTTCCAGTTTATTAAGTTAGACCCAATTCTTGCCACTGTACTCTTCTCTTCTTGCAAGGGTCTCTTCTCAAAAGATATCTTTATCATTATGTTTATCAATACAGTGAACATTTGTGGAGGACCTGTTATGTTGCAAGTTTGATAAAAATGAAGACAGATCAGTGCTGTTTTGAGTAGGAAGAAAGATATTAAAAGTGTGCTTAGCTGTGCTACTTACTGTACAGTCTTCATTTAAGCCTCTGTTGTAATAGAAAGGCTTTTAATGAGACCACATACACCTGCTTACTCCCATCAACATTTTGACATTCCAGCAAACACAGGGAATTTTGAAATAACCACATTGAACTAAAGGTTTGGTCTTAGAGTATGGACATGTCTGCATGTTTTAATTTAGTTTTGTATTAGTGTTATTCCATTCTTGCAGGGTGAGCCTGAGGGAATGAGTGAATTCATTCTTGTCAAAATAATGAGATAATTGCATATGTGTAATTTTACAAAGTGCTCTGCAGCTGTGTTTCTCAGTGATGAGAAGTGTCTGCTTCTAAACATTCTTTTGGAGGAAATGGAATTTGAAGAGTTTTCAATGGCAAGATGTTTCTTGTTTTGTTTCTTAAACAAAAGTCCCAGTATAATGTTGTCCTATTTTTTGATAGTGATAAATTGAGAATTTACTTTATTAATGTGTATAGATGGGTTTTTTTCTCCCAAAATTAAATCTCTTTATGTCTCTTTTAAAATTTCATTTCAAACAAGATTAAAGGAGCGATTTCTGGTGAAACTGGGACATTAATACACATTAGTGGTTTGTGAAGATAGTTTAATTTTTTTCTGCAGAGAATTTTTGTACTGAACACAGTAAATAATTCAGTTATGCTCTGTTTGCCCCCCAGAAAAATAAGTTGCCTATAAAGAACTAAATATGGAAATTGGGAGATGATAATTTTACTCTTTGACATTTTTACCCCTGATTTGCAAAGTAGTGGTAACAATTTGAGTTTATTTTCTTTCTTTTTGTGCCTCTTGTATATAAGAAAGTTAAAACTTGTGTTTGCTTTTGTCTTTTTTAGTAGCTCTGGTTTTAAGTACCTCTTAGAATTTACAAAGCTGTCTTGAGTTCTTTCAGGTACAATATTTCTCTTTTAAATACCGATAAGATTCTCCGCTTTGAATATGCATTTTCGTTTTAATTTTGTTAATTGATTTGGATAAATAAGTTATCCAGTTGTTTGGTTATTGAAGAAATAAGATGCATATCTCAGAGAAGAAGGCTAATTTAATTCCCAGTGTTCATACATGCTGAATATGTCTTTGTGATTCATAAGGGCCACTTCTAATCTGCGTTTTGTTAGGGTGTTTGTCTTGCCTGTAAATACATTAGAGTGAAAACCTTTTCAAGTTTTAAAGCTGCATTGATGGTTCAAAAAATTAAATTAAAAATAAAGATGAGATTGTTTAAATTTTTGATTAAGTTCATAAAGTTCTCGTAGATTTTTTAAAAAGAAATATTTAAATTGATTTCCCTTAACCATTTAAAAGCCTCAGAGCAGAATCATTTAAAGAACATCTAGCAGAGAAAGGAAAATGAATGTACTACAGAAATCTTTTCTTTGTAAATGAATGAAAAGTCATCTGCTATAACTAAGGCTTTTATACTTGTGACTTGGGCAGATTATTTAACGTTTTCCAGCCCACTGTTTCCTGTTCTTAATAGGAAGGTTAAATAAGCAAAGCTAGTAATTTTTTAAAAAGTATCTTGGTTTTCAACAGTAAACCGTGAAATCCGGAAACTCTTTGTTCTAAATCTTCTGAATATATTCCAGGTACATTTAATTTTCTGGAAGGCAGTGCTTTTAAGTATAAGAGTGGATAATTGAATTTCCCATTTGATTTCAGAAAAAGTGACTTTTTGTTGTTTGTTTCAGCCATCTGTTCACCTCCCTCCCTCACTGTTGTTTCCTTCCTGCTCCTATAAACAAGCCATAGACTTGACTAATCTGAGATTTCAGCTTTTCCTCCAATGTCTCCAATGTGGAGGCTCACAACAGGCTTTTTCATGTCTTCACAGGCAGTGTGAAGAAGAAAAGCAATGCACAGTATGTCCAGAGAGGCAGCAGATTAATCAGAGCCTAAGAAATCAAATTATCTGATTTTGATTGGTTGAGCTGTCTTTGAACTGCCTTAGTTTCCCCCAGAATGATCAGTCTTGGAGAGATGAAAGAAACAAAGTGATTCAGAGAGACTTAATTGAGAAGTAAGCACCAACAGTTCAGTGGTCATTCTAAGTCATGCCTATGTGCCAGTCAAAGAATTGTCAGACGCCAAAGAGCTCACGTGGTTGGGTTTTTTGGGTTTTTAGAAATGCCTAATTGGGATAGAATTCACATACTGTACAATTCACCCATTCAAAATGTATAATTCAGTAGATTTTAATGTATTCATAGAGTTAGCATTCTTCACCACAATCAACTATAGAACATTTTTATTATCCCCCCAAAGAGACCTCACAACCCTTAGTATCACTCCATTTCTCCTTCCCCTATCCCCGGCCAACCACTAATCTTTACTCTTTGTCTCTATTTGCCTATTCTGGAAATTTCATATAGGTGGAATCATACCATATATAGTCCTTTGTGACTACTTTTTCTACTTAACATAAAGTTGTCATGGTTCACTCATGTTGTTTAGCATGTATTAGGACTTTATTCTTTTCTATGGCTGAATAATAACCCATTATATAGTTATGCCATATTTCCTTTATCCATTTATAAATTGATGGATATTTGGGTTATTCTGGCTATTATAATAATGCTGCTTTGAATACTTTCGTACAAATTTTTGTATGGACATATATGTTTTTATTTGTCTTCGGACCTAGCAGTGGAATTGCTGGGTCAAGCAGCAACTATGTTTAAGCCATTTGAGGAGCTGCCAGACTGTTTTCCAAAGCACCTGCAACCATTTTACATTCCTACTAGCAACGTGATGAAGGTTCTGATGTCTCCACAGCAACACATGTTATCATCTGACTTTTTGATTACAGTCATACTGGTGGATGTGAAATGATATCTCATTGTGGTTTTGATTTGCATTGCCTTAATGGCTCTGATGTTGAGCATCCTTTCGCTGTACTTCCATGTTTTAATATTATTACAGTGTCTTTTTTTTTTTTTTTTTTTTTTTTGAGTTGGAGTCCCACTCGATCGCCCAGGCTGGAGTGCAGTGGCCACCCCCGGCCACCGCAGCCTCGATCTGCTGGGCTCCAGCGATCCTTCCGCCTCAGCCTTCCGAGTAGCTGGAATTACAGGCGCACACTACCACGCCCGGCTAGTTTTTTTGATTTATTGTAGAGATGAGGTTTTGCCTGCCCAGGTGGGTCTCGAACCCGCGGGCTCAGGCAATCCACTCACCTCAGCCTCCCAAGGCGTGGGATTACAGGCTGAGCCACCGAACCCGGCTACAGTGTCTTAAATCTAATGCTCACTACCATAGTACCCGTCGAGACTATTACTCAGAAGTATTGACTGACATGTGCTATCTCTGTAGTAACCCCTGAAGCTGGAAAGAGCACTGGGTCCTGCCTCAGGGACATAGGGTGTAGAAGGAAGGAAAAAACATATTAAATAGATAAAATAACATCTTTGGGGAACTGTGATGGAAGTGTATGCAAGTACCAGTGGGAATGTACAGGTGGAAAGGTTTGATTCTGCTAGAGAGAAGGGGATTGATTAGGAGAAAAGGGTCACAGAGGAGATACTGGTTCATCTGTAAACAATTATGTTTCAGTCATTGAACCAAGAAAAGAGATAAAAGGATGAAAAGTCATAGCTCCTGACTTTACGGATAGTGAACAGCAGCTGTTGAGAGTACTGATTCTTGACAGTTAAGATGTTTTAGGCCCAGGCTCAGTGGTTTAGCCTGTAATCCCAGCACTTTGAGAGGCCGAGGCGAGTGGATTGCCTGAGCTCACGGGTTCAAGACCAGCCCAGGCAACTTGGCAAGACCTCATCTCTACAATAAATCAAAAATTAGCCAGGCGTGGTAGCACGGGCCTGTGGTTCCGGCTACTTTTGGAAGGCTGAGGCGGAAGGATCAGTGGAGCCCAGCTGGGGTGGCCATGAGCGTGCCACTGCCCTCCAGCCTGGGCGATGGAGTGAGACCCGACTCAAAATAAATAAATAAATAAAGATGTTTTAGGCCACAGTTGAAGATAACATTCCTTACCTAGTGTGTTTCTCCTTTACTATAACCCTCTCTCTTGTGGGACATGCTTTCTCCTGTCAGGTAAGGTGGGACAAGATATCACAAAACACTTAAGGAGAGTTGTGTCCAGTGGATCCAGAAGCTGGTTTGTTACTGTTGCTTTTGCTATAGTTGTGGTTTCTGTTTTTGAATGCACTTGAGAATCTCTTTCCATGCCAGGTTTATACGTTTTTTTAAAAAATCCCTTTAAGGAAAAAAATGTGATTTGTAATATTCAATTCATGAAATACGAAGTGACTATCCTAGGTCCATCGCGTGCATGAAAGTTTTTTTTTCTTTTTGGAAAATGTTACTAATGTTGGCCTACAATGAAATGCTTGAATTTTCAGACATCTTACCATTCTTTCTTTTTCTGATATCTTTTATGATGGTTTTGGAGAAAAAGGTCAGCTTCCATGAAGCATGCAAATAAAACCACCTTACCTAGAACAAACACTTCTGCATCTTAAAGACCCTCCAAGATAGTCTTTAAAAGACGGACAGGACAAGTGACTTTCAACAACCTTGGCTAACCCAAACCCTTATTTATGTTTATGAAATTTACAACTCTGACATGATATTTTAGAAAGCCAAATAAAATGATTTTGCCCATTGGTTACGGCACTTAATAGCTTAAGGAAAAAGAGGTTTGAATCCTGAAACTTCTGGAACCGTTCTAACTGCTTTCTCCCCCTCAAGATATATGAAAAAGGGTACTGAGAAATCAGAGCTATCAAATATTATCGCACAGTTTCTTTGATTTTATTTCCTTAGAGATAAAATTAGATCAGGAATACTGGGTTTTCTGGAATGCTTTCATGAAAAAGTAGGCTGTTGCAGAAATGCCATAAAATAATTAAAGCTCAATTATTTGTACTGGTGTTTTCTTAAATATAATTTAACCTATCACAATACATATTTTTGCTTATAAAAATCACTTTTCTTAATACATTGTGAACACTTTCATTCCTGGTCCCTCCTGCTATGAATATTACTCTACTGTTCACCATAAATATCCCTTTTTCTTTTCTTCTTTCTGCAGATGCACTTAGCATGCAAAATCAGAACATTGCACTATGCATGGCAGTCAATGCCACAGGTCTTGGGGACACACAGAACCTGGTTTACATCCTGGAGTCACCACCCCATGACCTTGAGCACATCCTTTCACTTCCCTACATCTCCATTTCCTCTTTTGAAACTTGTAAATCTGTAGTAGCACATACGTCCTGGGACTGCTGTGAAAAATAAAGATGGTAGTGCAGGAAAAGCACATGCCAAGCACCTGGCACATGAGAAACACCAGTCACAAACCTGTAGTGACAATCTTGCTACATAGTGGGAAAGGAGAGTCAGATTCCTTTGACCATTGTTGTTGTGATGATGACTCACTTTGAAAACATGAACTTCCTATATAATATGTAAGACATCTTCACTAGGGAGTTTAGTAGACGATACTGATGATGATCACCCCAGCTTATAGTTATCAAGGGCTTGGCACGTGCCAGGCATAGCTCTAGGGACTTTAGTACCGCGAAGGAGAGAGGGCTGGTTCCAGAACCCCCTTGGATACCCAAACCCCCAGATGCTCAAGTCCCTCTTATAAAATGACATAGTATTTGCTTATAACCTATGCACATTCTCCCGTATACTTTAAATCACCTTTAGATTACATATAATACTTAATACAATGCAAATGTTATATAAATAGTTATACTGTATTGATTAGGGAATAATGACACGGGAAAGAATAGTCTTTACATGCTTGGTACAGATGCACCATCCATTGTTTTCCCCCTTCAAATAGTTTCAATTTGCTGTTGGTTAAATGCAGATGCAGAACCCATATACATGGCAGGCCAACTGTATTTGTATTTTCTACTTGAGCCTCCCAACAACCCTTTAAGAATCCTGGGTTCATTCATTTAACTTTCCCAAGGTCACATAGTAAAGGAAGCACCTGGATAGCTAACTCTATGGACCATTTTGCTTATTGATCGCTTCATGTTGCTCGTATGAGAAGGAACATGATATAGATGTTTGTTAATTCTTGGAAGGAGGAGGAGTAAGGTAACAAGAATTCCTCATATACTTGTTTTCAACCTAATTTTTCATATAATATATAATTCATATAGTTTAAGTCATGCATTCATTATCCTAAATGAAGCTTTTGCCCAAAAAGCACTGCACTGAGTAACTTAATGAATTTTTTAATGTGTGCACAGTATTTACATACTGAAAATAATTTTTACATCTTCAAGTATCCACTAGAAGCCCACTGGAGTAAAGGGTAGCTGTCATTTTTAAGGCAATAATGGTATTTCTTGTCTCAGTAGCAGGTGACATCTGCCATCCTTTTCTATAAATTTTCTATAAATTTTATGTGTTTGATGTCCAGACAAATCTGCATGACCCTCACAGCCAGACATTATTGGACTGAGTTCTCATACTCTGTTATGATTCTTAAATAAATAGTTCTATACAAATTCATAGCTGTTCTTCACAGTAGTATCTCTGGATAGCCATGTTGTTTTATAAATCCCTTCATCATGAAAATATCGATCACTTTTTTGTTGTCTCCTGAGTAAATTAAGCTATAAATATACTTATCAAATAGGATGGTTTGACAATTAATATTTTAACTATAAGCATTGATAAATTTTTGTTTGGCCTTGTTTTTTAAAAAATAAAACTGAAATTTTACTGTACATGAATTGTACCTCAATAGACCTGACTTTTAAAAAGTAAAGAAAAGCATAAATACTGGAAATTTTGAGACTGGCAAAGAATTATGTGTAAATTCAAAATAGAGTATTTATAAAGATTCTGTTTGATATGATGGTTAGTCTTTTGGAAATATGTTTAAGATCAGTGCTTTTACATAATATATTTTTATTTCAGGATCCAAATAGGGAATATTTATCTACATAACTAGAAGAGAATGTTATAAATTTGACTTTAAGAGTAATGCTCTAATTGTCTGTAACACTGACATCCCTCCAACACCAAAAATGTTTCTTTGTTTACCCACCATATGAAAACATGCCATCCTGAATATAATTAGGGTCCACAAAGTTTAAGAAAGAAGAAAGTGGCTCTTCCCTCTGCATGAGGCTGACAGTCTATGAAAAGTCACTGATGGAAAAGGCGAGAGTCTCAAATTCTATCTCCAATGATAGATTTCTATTGCTAACCACAGACCAACATCAAAGACTGGCATTGGTGCACTTTCTGTCTTTAAGATGCCCTCTGGCCAGGCGCTGTGACTCAGCCTGTAATCTCAGCACTTTGGGAAGCCAAGGTAAGAGGATTGCCTGAGCCTAGGGGTTTGACACCAGCCTGGACAACTTGGTGAGACCTCATCTTTACAGTAAATCGCAAAAACTAGCTGGGCATTGTGGCGTGCGTCTATAGTTCCAGCTACTTGGAATGCTGAGGTGGAAGGATTGCCTAAGCCCGGCAGGTCGAGGCTGTGGTGGCTGTGAGCGTGCCACTGCACTCTAGCCTGGCCAACAAGAGTGAGAGTCCAACTCAGAAAAGAAAAAAAAGATGCTCTCCATGGGTCTCTACAGAGAGGTACTTTATTTTTCTAGAGCTTCTCTGGATTATCTGGTTTGATTTTCCAGACCTTTTTTACCATGTCCCTTCTTCCCTCCTCTCTACCTGCCTGCCTTAGCTCATCTATCTCACTGACTTTTAGTAACTTTATGAAAGAGAAAGTAGATTTCAGTATTCTTCTTTCTTACTAGGTAATATATATGTGACAGAGAAAATAAAAATTAGACTAAAATCACTCAACTGCAATCAATTTCATCCCTTTTTCTATATACAGAAAAAAAAGAATGGGTTTTTTTTTTAAAAGCCTATAATGTCAAGTTTACAAAAGTCAGTCATACCTTAGCTTCTTAGAACTCAAAGGAGTCCTATAGGACAGGGGTCCCCAACCCCCAGGACATGGAACGGTACCTGTCGTTTGAGCTGCACAGCCAAGCTTCATCTGTACTTTCAGCCACTCCCCATCGCTCGCATTACCGCCTGAGCTCTACCTCATGTCAGATCAGCGGCAGCATTAGATTCTCATAAGAACACAAACCCTTTTGTGAACGGTGCATGTGAGGGATCTAGTTGCATGCTCCTTATGAGAATCTAATGCCTGATGATCTGAGGTGGAGCTGAGGCAGTAATGCTAGTGCTGGGGAGTGGCTGCAAATATAGATTAACATTATCAGTGTGGTTTGACAACATAGGGACCATAATAAATCGCTTGCAGATTCATATCAAAGTAATTATTTCATTATATATTACAGTGTAATAATAATAGAAATAAAGAAGTACACAATAAATGTAATGTGCTTAAAACATCCTGAAACCATCCCTCCCACTCCCACACCATCCATGGAAAAATTGCCTTCCACAAAACCGGTCCCTGATGCCACAAATGTTGGGGACCACTGGTGTAGGATATTTCACACTTAGAGCAGCTGACTTGCCAGAGGCCCCTGGGCCAGGACACGAGTCTTGCCGTCCCCTCCGCCAAATGGGCTGGGTTTCCTTTACCTTGCTCAGAGCCAAATTGCACATCACAGCCTGTGCCTTTCCACTCTCCTGCCTGTACGGGAAGTCGGTCAGCTGTGAGAGCAGGCTTAGCTGCTGCAGGATGTGGACCTGGGAAGAATATATCTGAGTGGCTATGTCAAACGTTTAGGAATGATCCAGGCTTCCAGGCTAAAAATCACATTCTGGGATGGAAGGGCCCAGGGTTAGTGAAGGAAACATGGCCTAAGAGTTTCAGAGAGCCAGGTGCATTAATGAGTCGACCCAAGATTTTTACCTATGATTGTCCTAATAAAGATGTGCTTACAACGGCCAGTCCTGTATGTGAATAAGGATGTGGGAGAGTCTGTAACCTTTTTACACTCTTCAATCTGCTCTGAGCAAGAAACCTGATAACACAAACAGTTAGTTGGTGGAAGATAGTTTGCTGAGTGGTTCCCTGTGTGGTTCTAGAGCCTACGTGATTAAGTTAGACTCTGTCCACACAGGGAACTACTTTAATGCTCGCAATGGTGGGACAGATGAAAAAGGTCTTCTTGCCTGATGTTAGTACTGTGAGAGCACTCATTGTTCAGCTCCGTTCTTCAGTCAGCAGCATCCATTGAGCACCTGTTTTGCATTTATGACAGGCCTTTGGCTAAGGAATTCAAAGGTGCCTGAAGACAGGTGTGTTCCACACGTGTGAGTGTACCATGCAATAGGGAAGATGCACCTTCACCAACCAGTCTCATATATACAAGAGGGAACCCAAAATACTTGGGATTTATTTATAAAGAATTGTGTGTTTATAAAGAATTCTTATGTGTTTAAACTTCAGTCACCTTAAAGTACTCTACGTTTGATGCAATGCACCTATCAAGATGCTTTTTCCACTGCTCCAAACAGTTTTATTGAACTCATGAATTTTGATGCCTGTTAGTGTTTCTGCCATTTTTTGTTTCACCTCCTCCACAATAGCAAAACGTTTGTTTCCCTTTGAGGACTTTTTTCACCCAAGGAAATAAAAAAGTCACTCTTGGTGAGATTGAGTGAATAGGGAGGGTGGGACATGGGGGCCATGCCGTTTTTGGTCCAAAACTTAACCACTCAGTGCAGTGTGGGCAAGTGTGCTTGTAAATCACTCATTATTAAATTTAGAAAGAAACTAAATTAAAAAAAATTCACTGAAGTCAAATGCAGCCTCTCACAACAACACTAGCTGGTACACTAATGCCAGCTATGTGGGTTCCCAGAACTCTTACCTGGTGGGGGAAGCCTGTACTACAAAGCGCCCACCCAGCAAAGACCCTGTGGCAGCAGAGGCAAGGCCTATCTGAGGCATTGGCTATGCAAGCAGTAGTCACCAGTGGTCCCAGGTGGACTCAGAATGCAAGCAGGGACTGCCTTATTCCAGGACTGGTAGTCTATATTAAGGGTTTTTATCCTCTAATAGTTAGTGTGAAAGGACAGGGATGTGGTCAGATTTGCTTTATGAAACGATCACTTAGACAATGTGCGTAGAATGGAGTGAAGGGACCATAGAAATGTAGAGACTAGTTGTTAGGCTCTTTTAGGGGCTCAGATAAGACTGTGGTAGCTTAGACCAGAGGGGTGATGAAGTGAGTTATTTAGGACTGAAAATTTGGCAGTACCTAAGTGATTGGATAAGAGTAA
Organism: Tarsius wallacei; assembly: GCA_963574415.1. Classification (NCBI taxonomy): domain Eukaryota; kingdom Metazoa; phylum Chordata; class Mammalia; order Primates; family Tarsiidae; genus Tarsius; species Tarsius wallacei. Next base: position 23,163 of record CAUYQG010130993.1, read on the forward strand.
GATTGAAATGTCAGGGTTGTATCTGAGAGTTATGTCCCCACCACAGGCAAAATAAATACGGGATCTAAAACTCAAAGTACCAGAGACCAACATGCAGTGAGTTTTGTCCTCTCTCTATCCCTCTCCCTACTTACCTCTCTTTCTCTCTCCCTCTCTTCTGCTCTCGTCATTTTCCTAACTTCCTGGTTCAATTCAGGCAGAATGATTGGGTGCTTGTAAAGAAACTTTGGTCTATAACTTTGCAAATACCCAATGTTAGATCAGTTCCCATTAATATGAAATGGGGGTTGGCTATTAAACCTTTCTAAAATATATTGTCTCATTCGTATTAAAAAGCATACAACTTCTGAGCACTCACCTTAAACTCGTTGGTGAGATAAAACATGAGCTGGCCAGGTTGTTTCTAGGTGCTAAACCGAATGTCTGCATGAATTGCAGCGTTGCTGTAAATATTTCTAGGCACAGACAGGTAGAGGCAATAGGAAAAACCTGAACAAATTCTTAGGATGCCAATATTGTCACAAAGTCTCCATGCAGAATGAAGTGGTTTGACAAAGTGTTTCCCTGGTGATTTGGCTGCAGATGAAAATGTCTTTGGCAATAAAATTTCGTGCTTGAGTCTCGGCTTTGCACTCTCATCAGTCAGCAAATGACGTATCAAGGATCCTTCTTGCTGTATTAGTTAATATGTTGGCAGAAATATGTGAAACATTGTTATTCCCCTCAATTTCTGTGCATAGATTTTTTGCTGCCTTTAAACACACATTAATTTTACCAAAATATTTTGCCAGCTATAAATTTATTCCTAATCAATAGGATTGCATTAGAACAGAGATTAAACGTGCTTTATCACAAGGGTTTTCTTAGTTTTCCAGTATTGGGAGACTTATAATAGTAAGAGCTGCTGTTTTGCCACCATTGGAAAATGGTTTCAGGGAAATTGAAGGGTTGGTAAGGCAATTAGTGATGAAGCATATTTTAATTATAGTAACTGGATAAGCTGCTTACAGCTTTATGGATTAATACATTATTGTTTAATAGGTCAGAGTCACATGTGATCTTAATCACACTTCTTACTGTAGCCACAGTTTTATTAGCAATGGTGTTTTATAACTTAATAATTTATCCCTAATGAGTTCAGAAGTACCATTTCTGTGATATCGAAGAAATAATTTACCCCATATATTACCACTCATCAACAGGGACGAAGTCCTTCAGGATCACAACCAAATAACTGTCCGAGATTGTTTTGCATTAAAGGATACTTATAATAATGAGATCATTTTACACTGCATTATGTTATTTCGGTGGATGCCAAGTCTGGGTTTCACAAAGTCATTTAAAACACAGGAGGGAAGATGAATCACAATAATTTCACACATATTTAATAAGCATGAATTATCCAGTGAAGTCTACATCCACTCTTTTAAGTTGTGAAAACCATAAGGTGTTTGAGTTAATGCTCTATTGTGGAATTCTCTCGTCTGGCGCTGCCCTCCTCCGCTCCATCCCCCAACCCTGCCAGGCTTCAGTGCGTGTCAGAAGCTGTTAGATGGACTGGATTGAGCTGTGTGTATTTTAATGACATGTGTGTCATGATTTAGTTTAGGGTTTGCAAAGCCTCTGTACATCCTGGCCTCTGGGCATCCATTACCGTCTCAGAGAAAGCATAGTCCTATCCCATCCAAAACTAACCCCTCAAAGAGCTCCCCCTGTGAGGACACCTTGGGCTGCTGTCCTTGCACTGTAGCAAGGAAACTAACACTCAGCGATTGACTGCGTTACAGCAGATACTGTGCTAGTTTATACTTGTCAATTTTGCAGAGGCTTTATTTTAATGCATAAACCCACTGGGGTTTCAGTTCTGTGGAGTCTTTTGAGGTCATGATGTTGTACTGGAAAATCCTTAGGCAGGGATGATCTGCATAAGATACAAGGATGTTAAAGGGTACTAAGCAAAAAAAGAGGAGGAGTGGATTTTATGTTGAAATGAGCTGGGAAACCTTGGCGAGACTGTTTTCTGATGTGCCGTTGTACATCATGGGTGTCCAGGGAGCGGATCCAATCGCAGCATTTCCCAAACTTAATAGACCATAGAACCTTTTTTTGAAAGAGTAGTTTAGCTTCAGTTTCTTTGTCTATAAAATATATAAATATAAATCAAAATTTATAAAATGTATTTTTAAAGTATGTAGTTACTCTATTCTGGCTACCACACAAATTTTGTCAAGGTAAAAGAGATTAATGTACGTTCATATGATTTATAAGCTAGAAAATACCATAAAAATACAACAGATTATATTTTTCTTTTCTTTTTTGATCTTTTTATGCCTTAAGGTTAATTGCACAGAATCCAGGGATCTGGATCCTATGCTTTGTGTTCCTTTATTCTTCCTATCCCACTCTCCTCTATGCTATGAAAATCATTTCTTTTTTTGAGGATCCATATTACTAACTGCCAAAAATTGAGCAGTGGTCTCTTTAGTCTGTGGCTGATCTGAGTTCCCCTTCCATGTAGCTTTCCTACTTGTGTTTCTGCTGCCTTCTCAAACTATCAAGTATTATGAATAGTGCCTAGAATGGCTTCACTTTATCTTAATGCAGCCTTATATTATCTGTGTGTTCTCCCTGTTTTTCACACAGCTTTTCCAGATTGGTGTAAGCTCTAAACAATGGGAGTTAGGGGTGAGAGAACAAAGTTCATAGCCAATTCCCCACTGTACAGAGAGATAGAGGGGCTTGCCTTGTGTCCACCCCCTTCCAACTCTAGCCTCCTGATTACTTCAGTCTAACTAGTTTATCCTCACAGTGACATATTAATGAATGTTCACTGAATTGATCAATAATTTTGGGTCCTGTGAAGGTGCTATTCCAATTTCTTATGGAGGTAAGATTGAATTTCCTTGTGGTTTGATATGGTGCTGTTGGATCTGCTTATGGTGACTTGGAGAACAGAGAGCTTTCAGCGATGGTCTCAGTGAGCTAATTTGATGATAATGTAATCTATCTGTAATGCTTTGGTTTCAGGAACTAAAACAAACACGTTCCACTCAATACAAGGGAGAACATTATTTCATGATTCATTTATTCATTCAGATATAGTGTCTGTTCCTTACAACAGGGAATAAGCTACAACTACAACCCTGTTTTCATCTAATTTGCAGTCTAGTGGGGAGACAAACAGTGAGTGAATGGTATGTACTATGTTAGATGGTGATAAGTATGAGGGGGCGGGAAGTGTGAAGGAAGGGAATTGCATACGTACTTGTACTTCCGTGGTTAAGGAAGACCTCAGAGATCTGAACGATATGCAGAAATTTAGAAGAAGGATGCCTCAGACAGTGTGATGAACAAATGACCTGCCCAGGGAGAAGCAGGTTTCCATAGAGGGAGCTAGGGGACAGTGGCAAGAGGTGAGACCAAACAGAGGACAGGAGAGGAGATTTTATATGGTTCTTGTACCATTATAAGGAGTTTGGCCTGTTGCCCACAATGAGACAGAAAGCCAGGGATGTGTTTTGAGCAGAAGAGGGTCATCTTTTTAAAAGGATCACTGCTACAAGAAGGTCAAAATGGAAGCAGAAAAAACAATTAGAAGGCAATTGGAGTAATCCAGGCAAGAGCTGATAGTGACCCAAAACAAGTGCTAGGTATTTATCCCAAAGGGGAGAGGCTAACAGAATTTGCCAATGCACTGGATATGGGGTAGGAGAGGAAGAGAGGAGTCAAAGATGACTTTTCATTTTAGCTGAACAATTTACAGAATGAAGTTGGCATTGGGGGAATGCAGGGAGTGGAACAGATTTGAGGGAGGGGGCAGTTTGGGAACAGTTAAAGGTGAGCTGCCTCCAGATATCTAAGTGGAGATATTCAGTAGGCAGGTGGCTCTAGGAGTCTGGAGGCAGGATTGAGATCTTGGCTGGAGATAGAGATATGTTGTTGGTTGATAGTCATGAGTCTGGAGGAGATCACTTAGGGAGTGAGTATAAAACGAAGAGAAACTCTTCATATACCCAAGCCCCAAGGCTCCAACCAGAGAAGAGACTACTAGCACAGGAAATTACAAAGGGACAGTCAGTTAAGAAGAAAACCAAGAGAGAGTGGTGGCCCAGAAACCAAGGGAATTAACTATCTCCAGAAGGTGAACATTATCTGCATTGCCCATTGCTGTTGGTAACTGGACTAAGATAAGATGGAGTGGTTTGATCAAGGTCAAGAGCTTTGCTTTGGTGACCTAATGGAACTGGAAGCTTAGCTGGAATGGGTTCAACATGGATAAGTCCTTGAAGAGTTTGCTGCAAGTGAAGACAAAGAAATGACAGTAACTGGAGGAGGGTATTGGGCTGAGGAATGGTGTAAAGATAGACATCGTAGTACAATGTGTTTTTTGTTAGTGTGGAAGACTAGCAGAGTAGAGGGAATAGATGATGGAGGAGAGAAGGTCAGTTGCTAGAACAGCATCATCATGTGGGTAAAATGGGTTGTGATCTTGAAAGCAAGTGGAGGGGCTAGGCTTGCCCGGTAACAGGAAAAAAGGCAGAAGGTTTGGTGCTGGCAAGGTAGGCTGATAAACTGGTGTTGGGACCAGATGGAAGATCTCTTTGGAGTGTTAACATTTTCTCAGTGAACGAGGAAGCAAGGTTATCATCTGAAAGGAAGGAGAGAGAAGGGAGAATTATAGTACTAAAGGTTTGAGGAGAGAGAATGGGGTACAAAATAGTTGGCTAGCAGGGGGAGATAGAATGGTCTGAAGAAGAAAGATAGCGTGGACAAGCATACAAATGCTTTTGGTGACAACCCAAGAGAATTGAGTTTCTCTCTTTCTTCTCTTTGCTGCATCAGGAAAATTTGACTAGAATATCTGCAAAAGTGACCACCATTCCATTGTGTGAATATACCACAATTTGTTCATCCATTTGCTGAAGTATTGGGCATGAATACTGTTTCCAGTTGGGGCATGTTACTAATACAGCTACTGTGAACATTCATTCACAGATGTGTGGTTTCTTCTCAGAAGCAGAATTGCTAGGTCATAAAATAGATATATTGAGCATGGTAAAAAAGAAAAAAAAAACAGTTTTCTGAAGTGGTTGTTCTGCAAATGTAACCAGGTAAATGCTTCACCTCTTTAGTTAGAAAACAAGCTGTGATAAAGTAAAAGTGCAGTGGAGTAGAAATTGAGAGTCTCAGCAAATCTTAGCAAAGTCACTGAACTTCTAGGGACTCAATTTCCCCAAAAGCTACATGAAAGAAACAAACTAGGTAATCAACGAGGTTCCTTCCAGACCTTACATTCTTGGATTTTTGGTGGAATTCTGCCACATGGTAATAAACAGACAGAAAGTCACATCTGTGCACGTTTTTGTTTTTTTTAAACGTATTTTTTATTTTAAAATTGTGGGGTACAGTTAAGGGTTAATTCAGCCTCACTAATCATCAAGGAGATGCAAATTAAAACTACACTGTGCACGTTTTTATTCCGTGGGAGTTGAGCAGCATTTAATGTACTGGACACAGTAGGAAAATCTAGAACATATGGTACAGAGGCAAAAGGATTAGGTTTATATGAAGCACGTAGTTGTGTGTGAAAATCACATATTCTTTCAAAGAAAACACTGTAAGGTGATAGATGCAGGACTCCATGCTTATATTAAAAGTTATAGGCCGGGCTCGGTGGCTCAGCCTGTAATCCCATGCTTTGGGAGGCCGAGGTGAGTGGATTGCCTGAGCCCGCAGGTTCGAGACCCGCCTGGGTAACTTGGCGAGACCTCATCTCTACAATAAATCAAAAAAATTAGCCGGGCGTGGTAGCGCACACCTGTAGTTCCAGCTACTTGGAAGGCTGAGGCGGAAGGATCGTTGGAGCCTAGCAGGTCGAGGCTGTGGTGGCTGGGAGAAGCCACTGCACTCCAGTCTGGGCAACGGAGTGAGACTCCAACTCAAAAAAAAAAAAAGTTATATACCTAAGAATAGCTCCAATTCTGTTTTGATTATAACAAATACTGGGTGATGCAGTTGCATGGTTGAGGAAAAAATGCTCACACATCCACTGTTTGGATTGTTGTGACTTGTTTTGAAACCAGAGCAACAAAACATTTGCCTCTGTTACTTTTGCAGGCAAGTGCTTTGTTCACTTGGGCTCTCTCCAGTCATGAGAAAAGAAAATTTCTGTTTCCTCCCAGCAGACAGGAGCTGCCATCTTGAGCTTGCTCCTGTCTGTAAATGGATCTAAATGTGCATTGCTGCAAATCCCCCTCTGTTCACCTCCTGACTGTCTGTTTCTAAACTTCAGCACTGCATGGCGAAGGGTACACTTCGGCAAAGCCTGAGGAATCATGTTTCACTTGGTAGAAGCTGACTGATAAATAGAGAATGCTAGAAAAGACAGATTGAACATCAGTATGAGCTCACACACTGCTGTAATTTGTCTTTTGGGTTAATGAGAATTAGGAATGGGGAAGGGAAAGCCAGGTGGAGAGAGAGCCCTGAACCAGGTGGTCATCAGAGGTGGAGGTAGATGTCCAATCAGTGTCAGTCACCCTTCAGAGTCCAGGGGTTGGGAGGTCCTGGCTCAGCCAGAGCAGGACAAATGCCCTCTGTTTGTCACAGATTTTTCAAAAGGAATTCTGAAGAGTGTTGTTGAAAGGTATTGAGAGATCCATGGAATCTTGGAGTCAAAACAGGTCAAACGTTAAAGGCCAAACTCTTTTTTATTTTTTTAAATACCCAAAGCAGCATTTATTTACCCATTGAATTCCAAAACATTGATTTTAGAAGTGTGGCATTTCATAACCACCCATCTTGATTGACATAGGCTGACACACATGGTGCTGTCAGAATGTACAAGGACAATTGAGTTTGTCCTTAGGCCAAACTCTTGTTCCATGTGAATGGAGTCCCTTCCACAGCATCCCTAACCGATTGTCATCTGGGCCTCTGCCTGGATTCCTCCAGTGACCCGGGACTCACCATTTCAACACATCCACTGTAGGACCCATATACTTTTCAGAACATACCCTGGAGTGCAGGCTTATCAAGTAGGGCTGCATAATCCTTCTTTCTATGACAAGATGGAAGACCCTAAAGCCAGCATGAAGGGAGCTGCTCTGGTAGGTTTCATTAGAAGAAGAAGGAGAAGGAGAAGAAATAATACACATATAATTAATTGTAAAAAATTAATTGTTGTTTTGTTTCTCTCCCCATGTGGGGATGGGTGGTGGGCACTATAGTCTTTTATTTTTTGCTGGGAGGCACAAATAAACATCATTTTTTCCTACCTAGGGACCATCATGTGCCTAAGTGGCCCTGATCTATCTTCACAGTGATCTATAAAGATGACTCCTTTCTCACATTTGGCTTATCTCCTTTGTAGCTATTCAAAAGTCCATTTATTTATAACTAAATTAATGATTCTCAGCCAGGGCAATTTTGCCCCCCAGGGGACATTTGGCGCTCTCTGGAGACACCTTGCTTGCCACAACTGGTTGATATCCAGTGGGTTAAGGCCAGGGATGCAGCTGAAGATTCTGTAGTGCATAGGACAGCCCCCTACAACAAAGAATTGTCTGGCACAGAAAACATCACCACCAGGGGCGAGGCAATTCGGTCTAAAGGGACTGTAAACAAACAACCAGTAGAATCACTCAGTGGTAGCCAGCACAGCTGACAGTTTTTTGCTCTGGCATTATTAATATCTAGGGAGATTCAAGAGTTTTAATTTCATAAGCAGAAGAGTATCTGCATTTACATGTGTCTTGAGGCTTCTCACAGAAAAGTTGGAGTGGAACCAAGCAGTTTGCCAAAGAAAGAATTCAATGAAAATCAGGTTTTGGGGTACTTGAAAGTTGTATTATGATACAGTGGCAGCACTGTTCATTTGCTTCTAGCCCCATAACTTTCCTCACAGAGTGGTGGATACCTTTGAATCATAAATAGGGGCTTATATTTAAAAGGCCTCTTGGGTCTTTTTAAGACACATCCAACTTATTACTAATAAACCTAGGAGGTACATGTTACCTCCAACTAAAAGAGAAGACAGTGTAGAGTTGGGATCAGAGAGTTTTAAAAGGCTTTGTTTTTTCAATAGTTTGTTTATTAATCCAGTTTCAGAAAGCAATTTGTTTTCCATAGTTTGTGGAAATTCTAAGTCGGGTGCATTGATTAATGCTTTGGTAGGGGTTTGGTTTGGTTGATCTTGTTTGTTTGTGTAGTAAGACAGAGAAAAGGAACAATTTTTGAAAGAAAATCATGTGAGGTATTTTTTTTAACTCATTGTCTTTAGAAGACAAAAGTAATGTTGATGTAAGTTTTGATATGTAATAGTTGGATAACAGACACAAATAAGCATTGAATCATTTCCCACACACCCTTTTGGGGGCAGGACCCATGCTGAGAGAGGATGCATAAGAGCTTGTCAGTCAAGGCGAGAGCTAATTAGATGAGCTCCAGTGCCCTCTGGACATTTCCAGAAGCAACGCCCTGTCACATTTGCCATGAACGTCAATTCAGGTCCCCGCTTCCCCCATTCCTCAGACTCAAACCAATCCAAACTTGAAAATAGATGAAATAAACATTTCTAGGGTACCCATTCTGTGCTGGCCTATCTGTACTCAATGCAGAATAGGATGGAAACAGAAGAGTGCCCTTTTTTAGGAGCACAAAAGTTAGGTCAAGGAAGAAATCCCGGGTCCACCGAGATTTTTAACTGGGTGAAATAAGACGAGCAATATAAAGAAAGGACTGTCCTGCCAGGTGATTTTTTTTTTTCTTTTCTGGCTTGTAAGCATAATTATTGGATGACTATTTTTGCTTTTATTTTTTTATTTGGAGTCGAAGTCTCGCTCTGTCACCTAGGCAGGGGTGCATTGGCACAGTCACGGCTACTGCAGCCTTGACCTGCTGGGCTCAGGTGATCCTTCTGTCTCAACCTTCCAAGTTGCTGGAGCTACAGGCGTGTGTCACGATACCCAGCTAATTTTTTAATTCATTGTAGAGACGAGGTCTCACCAAGTTGCCCAGGCTGGTCTCGAACCCCTGGGCTCGGGCAATCTTTTTACCTCCGCCTCCTAAAGTGCTGGAATTACAGGTGTGAGCCACTGCGTCTGGCCTGATTTTTCTTTTAAATGAAAGCAAAACTAAATAAATGAGGGAACTGTTATTTAGCAGTGGCGGACCAATTGGAGATTAAAGGTGTCCTAGGGTATATAGTACACAGATCCTCCTTTCACTGTGTGATTTTATTCATGGTAAAAATCATCCCTATGTTTCCTCTCATTGTGAGGCTCATGAAAACACAACCAGGGTCCTGACGGTGAACCCTCTGAGGTATGCCCACATCCTTGCCATGCGAGCAGTACCCAGTGCCAATGCCCCTGGGCTTTTGGGTGGCTTAAATCGTCTTGGTTCTCTGAATTCTTCCCTCTGGAAAGGTGTTCAGAACAGTCCCCACCAGTGATGGCATTGCAGCTCTCATGCAAGAGCTTGCCATCTGATCCTGTACAATGGAACATGACAGTTTTCTCTGTGATGGCCAAATTAATTATCAGACATGGTTTGCTGGCAGGCAGTTGGTTGCTAATTATGGCTGAAAATGTTGGGACCCTGAAACCCAAATATGTTGATGTTTGTTGGTAGTAACGTGAAAAACCATAAAAAGTCAAAAGAAAATTGTTTTGAACCGAAAACAATGCAGATTAAGCCGAAAACTTTGACTGAGTTAACTGTGATCCAGGTTAAAACTACCCAACTCTGGTTGCTGGGAGGAGGTTTAGAGAAGTGATTAATTAGTTGTTCCTTTCTGGTAGAGCACGAACTGAGCTTGGATATTGAAAGGCAAAGAAAAAGCTGGCATTGATTAAATTGGAGGTGACATTTGGGGAGGTGTTCTCAGAATGTCTGAGTTTGATTATTTAATTTGACTTCATACTGTGCCCCAAGTTTGTGAAACCTTTCTAACAAGTCCCACCCAGAAAGAATTATTTTCAGTTTAATGGATTATAACCACTGCGGAAGGAGTCATGAAACACAACTGTAGTGTGGGGTCATGCAGTGAACAAAGCCACCCAACTCACAAAGAGACGGTCTGGGAGTCGGCTGTGCTGATATTGGCTTTGGGAATCATTTCATTCTTTCCTATCAACAGTCACACTAATGAGACGTAGAGATGAAGGCAGGCAGATGCTTCCTGGAGCTGTGTGACGCGAGAAGACTGATGTCACCAGCTCTTGTTGAAACAAACAAGAAGGAGGGCTAACAGACCCTTGATCATTGGAGGGGATGATAATTTATTGCAAGAGTGCCAAAAATGGAAGAAGGGGATTAAGCATTAGTGAAGAAAGCAGAAAATTAAAGAAAAGAACAGGAAACTTTCTCATCATTTCATATAGGTATGAAGTGGACAGGTTTTCTTAAGCGCGTATAATGTGATATAGGTAATATTCCAAGTATACATCCTACAATAATCTTTAATAGACAAGAAAAAAAAATAACTACTTTTAGGGGGATGCTGTGAATTTTTTCTAAATAGATTTTTTTCTCAAAAAAGTTACATAATTTATAATTTATTGTAAAGTTAGGTGGCTGATATGTATAACAGTATAAAAATAAATTTTATCTACTGTCACATCTCAATCATTATTCATTTGAAATATCCCTTTAGGTCTTACTTGTGAGTCCCTACTTCCGTTAGAGACTCACGAACCACTCTCAGCATAGAATCATTTTTCGGGGAAAACTTACACCGTGGCAAAGATGAGTACATGAACTTCATTGTTCCATGGCAGAACAGGCTGTGGTTGAGGAAGCCGTGATGTCAGAAGGAGCTCTTTCAAGGTCCCTGAAATTTTTTTCTAGTTATACTTAGGGTTGAATTTCCAGACAGTTGTTCTTGCATCCAATGTAGAAATGTAGGTAGGATAAGCCTAACAGGAAGTTTAGAGGAATTATACTTATTAAATTTCATTTTGCTTTGCTTTCTCCAACTTTTTCTTGGTAATTTTAATTCTTACCACACAGCAATTCAGTGACCTCAATTCTCCCTCTTATGAGCCAGAGAGGGAAGTCTTCTGTGTTTAAAGACACTCAGATTCTCATCTCTGTCCTAGTTCTGCAAAGGGCAGCTGTGCATTTACAGAGAGCCCCGCTAGGCACAGATGGAGATTGGCAGTTTGACTCTGTTGAAAGAGGTACAAAAGATAGGGGCCAAGCAAACGGTGTAGACACCTAGATACTCAATTAACATCTCCCAACTAGCAATATCAGTATCATCTGGTAATTTGTTACAAATACAGAATCCCAGGCCCCACCCAACATCGACTGAATCAGACATGAGTTCCCTGGGCAGTTCTCATGTACGCTGAAGTGTGGGGACCTCTGCATGTCTAGCTGACTCCCAGGGGAACCCCAGACTGCCACGCAGAAGAGCACACCCTGAGCATCACTTCATGACAGCAACATTGATAGAATTGTGGCCGAGAACGAAGCTTTGAGGAATATAGAAGAGGGACTGAAGAGAGGAGCAATGAAAATGACCCAAACACAAGAGAAGCTGTATAAGTGAAAAACCTCTTTTCATGGACTTTGCTTCTCTGTAGTTTAGGAAGAATTCTCCGCCCTGCCCCCAACCCTTTGGAGAAGAAATTCATTCCACATAGATTGTTTGGGAGGTCAAATAATAAAGTTCAATGAATAAAAAGTAAGAATAAAAAGAGAGAAGGTGAAAACTTGGTGATCAACCAAACTCCTCAAGGTTCTCATTTTGAGCTAAACTCAGGGTACTCTGCCCCTGGTTTTTTCCTGCAAGTTCACATTTCTTATAAAACAGCTCCAAAGTGAAAAATCACACATCATATAAAATAATTACTCATCTCTGTTGTTGAGGAAACATGCACAGCATACACCAACAATGTCTTTTCCCCTGTCTCATGTAGCTGTTTCCTAAATGCACAAAATTTTATATAACATGGAGTTTAAAAAATGTAAAATTTCTTGCAATCAGTTTATTCTAATTAATGTGAAATCAAAACTTAGCTCATTGGGGAAATTTAAAGTATGTAGTCAATGAAGTGTTTAAGATTTATATTTTTAAAAATTAAGTATTATGTACAAAACATAAATTGTATACGTTGAATCTACTGTGACGTGTGAAACTGTGTCTCATTTAATACGCGTGCATGTAAAATGTGTTCCGATGTGGAGGAAGATTTCTACCCTTTGATTTTACCATGGTCACTCTTTTACAGAAGGTTACAGCAAATGGAAGTGTTGCAAGAAGTTTCAAAACTCTCCACCCTAACTTCTAGGATCATGTTCCCCAAACTGCTAATTAATGTAAAGTCAGCTTCATCTATTGAGATGTTTAATCAATTGGCAGATTGTTGTCAATAAATATGTGTCGTAAGTGGTTTGTAATAGACAAGCTAATGAAGTACCCTCTGTGAGTGTCAGAGCTGTTTGGAAGAATCTCTTTTCCTTCTGGGCGGTTTGCCATACGTTATTAGTCTCCCTCTGATTCAAAGAAGAGTGCCCTTCAACATTGTCGGCCTCACCTCTGGATGGAGGATTCGGAGAAGCAGAAAGTAAATTTCATTTTCTACTAGCAGTTAGTCAAGCCACATGAGGCAGGAGGGTGGTTACCGATAATATGAATAATAATCATAGTCGCGAACATTTCTTGAGCGGTTGCTATGTATGTGCTAAACTCTGTGGTCAGTACTATAATTCAGTTACCTGACTTCATCTTCTCAGCAGCCCTAGGAGAAAGGTCGCTGCCTCTCAAACCTCTCAGATCCTTTATGTTACAAATATTTTTGTCATGCCACTACAATCCTGAAATAGATTTCGTGGATAACATAATCTACTCTACACGCCATTTTTTTAAAGTTTTGATAATTCCCTACCCCTAACTTAGTGGAGAAATACAGGAGATTGAATATTTAAATGCTTGCTCCTGGCTGTTCTTGAGGATGGGAAATAATAGACATTTGCATCGGTGCATAGGAAATCTGTGGATCTGACAGTTCTAACTGCGCACTGATAGAGATGTGATGTACTAGCTACTCAAACACTAGAGATGGTCGTCCTGTTAGTAATGTGATAGAAAATGGTGAACAGTTCTTAGGAAAGCGCCAAAAACAAAACAAAGTTCATTCTCACCTCTATTTGCGTAAAAAATTCATTTCTGGAATGTCCAATAGATTTTGATAGTGGGCAGAAAATGCTTTTTTTTCATATGTAGACCAGATTTAAGTTCGAGGCCCAAGTAATTTTAAACAGGGCTTTGTCCTACACGAATATGCAACAGGACATTGAAAAGTCATGCAGGCTGGGAGACCCTTCTCACTGTTGTGTGTCTGCCTTGCTGATGAAAGACATCTGACATCCTAAACCTTCATCCAGTAAATGTCAGCAAATCCCCTCTTTCCCCAATTATGGGGGTAATGACAAATGGCTCTACAGGGTCCTACAAAGTCTACAAGGAAACATGGCCACCAGATTCCCACAAAGTCTACAAGGAAGCATTGTGCAACAAGGGTACTATGGTGTTCATCT
>CAUYQG010131002.1:0-19486 GCA_963574415.1 Tarsius wallacei
GTGGCCTCTTTTTGGGGAGGGGCATGGGTGTGCTCCTGGTTGAAAGGTCACATAGCATACATATCATGTGGCCACATTTTATGTCAGTAGAGTTTGTATAATGGAATTAAACATATATTTAATGAGGTTTTGCCAAGTGTACCAGAACACATTTGAGAACTATTGCTTTTATGTAGCCATATTGGAATCTATTCCATTTCAACTGATTTGGAAAGAACCATAAAGAACTATAGGAAACAAGAATTTATAATTTATTTATTTATTTATTTTTTGAGTTGCAGTCTCACTCCGTCACCCAGACTGGAGTGCAGTGGCCGCTCCCGGCCACCGCAGCCTCGACCTGCTGGGCTCCAGCGATCCTTCCGCCTCAGCCTTCCGAGTAGCTGGAACTACAGGTGCGCACTACCACCCCCGGCTAATTTTTTGATCTATTGTAGAGATGAGGTCTCTCTTGCCCAGGCGGGTCTCGAATCCACGGGCTCAGGCAATCCACTCACCTCAGCCTCCCAAAGGCGCGGGATTACAGGCTGAGCCACCGAGCCCGGCTAGTTTTTTTTTTTTTTAAAGATATCTGTTCCTACAACAGACTAAACTTTCAGATAGCTGTTGCACCTTTGGTAGGTTCTGCACTTCAATGCACTTGAATTTTTAAGTATATAAAGTTTGATTACTCCTTATTGTTGATTATGTTGAGGTCCAGATTGCTTTAGATCCCAGATGTGGTTGCAGAAAATAGACATATGCGTGTCATGAAATATAAAATTGAAATATTTAAAAATAGAGGGTGGCAACATATTATATATAAAGCTTACATTGCCTTATAGTCATGAAACTACAATTTGAAACTCCAGGGAAATATTTTTTAAAATTTATTAATTTGAGAGTTTTCCTGAGAGCATTTAAAATCTATCCTTTTAATTTGAAAGAAAGGGCGCATTTTCCCATTTTCTTGTCCACTACCACTAGTGACAACCATTAGTGACTTTATAAAGTTTTCCTTGGTTGTTTCTCACATGTCCATTCCTCCTTTTCTATTTAGACTGCCTATATTTGTCTGGCTTCTCCAGAAACAGAACCAATAGGGTGTGTTTGTGTGTGTATTACAAGGAATGACATACATATAAATGTGTGTGTGTATTATAAAGAATTGACTCACAGTTATGAAATTGATTTCACACAGTTATGAAAGCTGAGAATTCTCAGCTTTCTGTTGTCAAAGCTAGAGACCCAAGAGAACTATAGAATAGTTTCAGTTTGAGTCCAAAGGCCTGAAAAGCCAAGACAGGTGATGTTATAAGTGCCAATCTGAGTCCAAATTTAAAGGCAAGAAAGAATTGATGTCCTTGCTTGAAGACAGACAGAGAAAGTGAATTTTTCCTTGCTGACCTTATTTGTCTTACTCAGGCCTTCAGCGATTTGGATGAGGCCTATTCACATTGGGTAGGGCAATCTGTTTTCCTCAGGATACCAATTCAAATGTTAATCTCATCTAGAGATGCCTTCACAGATACACCCCAAAATAATATTTAACCAAATATCTGGGTACCCTGTGGCCCAGTCAAGTTGACATATAAAATTAACCATTACACTGCCTCTGTCTTAGTTAGCTCTTTTTTACTTCATACTACAAGGATTGCAGAAGCTTATTTGCAAAATCTTCCTAATTTGTAGTCTCTGCCTTCTACTGGACTAGTCTTTCCCTATGTTTCTACTAAAGCCCAATACAGATGACTTTTCCAAAAAGGAACACTCTGGTGGGTGTTTTAAAGTTACACTCTTCCTTGAGCTCTAGCTATCTGTTTCTCTGTCTATTTTTCTGCTGTTTAATAAAGCATTTGGTAAGGGTGATATCTTACAAAAATAACCTTGAATATTCTCAAATTAACACAATAAAAGTAAATCATTCACAAACTTTCGTTTTGTATTTTTTATAATAAATTACTTGCAACACACCCACAATTGACCTCCACCTGACAAGTTTCACTGGAGAAACCATATTCATGTGCATGTATGCGCGTGTGCGCGCGCACACACACACACACGCACGCACACACACACACACGCACGCACACACACACAGCTGCTGCTCTCATCAGTTCTACCAGATGAATCTTCATTAAACACAGCTTTGGTCCCATGCCTTCCTAACTAGGAAACCTTACACTACTGCTGAACAAATGAAGTTCAAACTGTTACAGGAACCCTACCATTTTTTCCCTCTTTTTATGTAAACTCTTCCTCTTTTAAAAAAAAAAAAAATCACCCGTATGGATGGAAATTTTTTTGTCTTACTACTTCATTACTGTTAAGATAGGATTCCATGACATTTGCTATTTACTGTGTTTTCCTTTGGTTATCTGCATATGTATCTTTTAATATTAGATTTTGGCTGGGCGCATTGGCTCACACCTATAATCCCAGTACTTTGGGAGGCTGAAGCAGGAGGCCTGCTTGAGCCCAGGAATTCAAGACTAGCCTAAGCAACATAGTTAGACCTTGTCTCTACAAAAAAGCAAAAAAATAATAAGCTGGATGTGGTGATGCATGCCTGTAGTCCCAGTTACTCAGGAGCTGAAGAAGGAGGATTGCCTGGCCTAGAAGGTCAAGATGAAATGAACTGTGATCATGCCACTGCACTCCAGACTGGGTGATAGAGTTAGACCCCGACTCGAAAAAAAATCAGGTTTTATGATCTCTTGTTTTATAGATTCTTGTTTCCCCATTGCATCTGGCACTATGTTTTATACTTAATAGGAAGTAAAAATATTTAATGGGCATTTATGTGTGTGGGCTGGTAGATGGATGAGGGGTGGATAGATACATGTGTAGCACAAGTTTAGCCCCCTAATTCTTTTTCTCATTTATTATAATGTGCTTTATCATTTCTTTACTAGACATTTAGGTCTGTTCTATCGATAAAAATAGACATCCATATTGATTTATTCTTATTTCTGCTTCTTTAAAACACAGGAGCACATGTGAACATTGGACAACAAATTATTTCATCAAACTTTTCTGATAATGTTCTTTATTAATGTAGCTTTATTCACTATATTTTTTGGAACTAGGGTACTTGGCAATAAGAGAATGTTTTCCCTCTTTATTTTTCCAGAGTAAAACCCTTCAAGTTTTTCCTAGCAGGATTTAGAGGCATTTTGATACCCATGTTCTTCTTCTTAGATCAGGTCAACAGTTTATTAACCATGAGAGATTACAGATTGGCTTTTTAAAAAAAAAATTCTATAGAAACTATAGGCCTTGTTCTCTTGGCATTTAAAAGTAATTTCTTAATCATGTCATACTTTGAAAAGGTCCCTAACCTATACAGGGGATGCTACATCTTCATGTTTAACTACTTATCCTTTTCCTTCTTGAGATGACCATTACGAGGATGAAAGAACCTGACAATTCTTAAGGGTTGGGTAATGTGCAGTCTTAAATTTGTCACCTCATTTAAACCTTTAAACTAACCTTGTAAGACTGTTAATCCCATTTTACAGTTGAAGCTGGGAGACAGGTTAAGGTTAGTGTCTTTCTCCAAGAATAGATCGGGGAGTTACAGATGGGAGAGGACTTTGTGAAACTCAAGCTTGTGTTTGTTTGTACCACCATGCAACATATCACAATGAAACCGCAATACAATTGGAACCAATCTGTCTTTCCTTTCTTAGTTGGGATCTACTCCCTGAAGTGGTAAAAGGATCAAGTTTTTGTTAAAAACGTTAAAAGGAAATGGATTTGTCAAAATTTCAAAATCTTTGGCTATCATAACTAAACCACTAGAAATGCTTATTTGGAAAAATTATTAGTTTTACTCTTAGATATTAACTCCTTTGTTGTGATAGCTGTAATAGTTTTAAGATTTTCTTTCACATTGTTTTAGTATGTGGTAGCCTATAATTTCTGGAATAGCTCACAGGACCATCAAGCCTCAAGGCCCAATTAATGAACTTAATTCTAATGTTACAGTATGCAGTGCATCTTTCTCATAAAGTGGAAATTAAGATCAAACCTTTTCTTTTGTGTCCCTCTGCCATTAAAGCGATAACTACTTTCTAATCAATCACTCCAAAGGATACTTTTTTGTTGTTTTTAAAACTCAGAGTAGAGGACATTACAGCTTCGGGACTAGCAATTAGTTTTTATACATACATTCCATGAAACAACTCTTTCCAAGAACTCTTCTGCTAACATACTTTTGTAGGCATGAGATATTTAGCTTTCAAAGTTCACAGGGGTCAGAGCAGGTGTATATAGAATTTATGATCCAACGTTTCTTTCTCATTTTCCCCTTAAGACAGTTCTATCTCCCACTAGAACTTCTCCTGGGTCTGGCAATGTTACAGCAGTTGCCCCTAGGTTAATATTTCTCTTTGTCTTCTTTCATCCTGAGTATAGAATGACCCAATATACCTTAATAAAGAAGCACTTTCATCTTGAGAAGAGAGATATAAACTACAGCTGGGAGGATTTACCTAAGATGTAGGAATATGTACTTTGAAGCTATTAAGTTACTAGAAACAACTTCTGTGGCAGTCAGAAGTGCTCCTTTCTTCGAAGGTATTTAGAATGGGAACTGCAAAGGCATAGAGAATGATTTAATGGACATTGAAGTCACAAGAAGAGGAGGGGCAAAGGTGTTGGGGTGGGGGGAACGAACAATCGCCTATCTGGTACAGTGTGCACAGGTGGGGTTGGTGGGTACACTTAAAACCTGGTCTTCTTTGCTGTTATATGATGCGGCCATGTAACCAAAACCTGTCTGTACCCCCTAAAGCCATGGAAATAAGAGAAAAAAATTGAATGGGACACACCTGTATAGTGTGATGTAGTTGCAGTGAAATACTAATGATTATGAACAAAAATATAAAAGTTGATTTTCTTATGTTTAAAAACCTAAATTGTGAACTGTGTTTAAATAAGAGACTTATTTTTCAAGAACTCTGTGACTAGGACTACTTGATGTGTACACTCCAAAGAGGGGTGTCTGTGTGTGTGTGTGTGTGTGTGTGTGTGTGTGTGTGTATCACAATCTCTTATTCTTCCAAATCAGTGAGGCCTCTCGGGTCCTGCTTAATATTTGTATCTTTGTTCATTCTGAGGTTAGCATGACAGTACAAGGAAGAGAAAATGACTGCTGTGGGCAATATGTCTCCTGAAATACTCCACAAACACACCAATCCTCATCATATTTCACTAAATCTGTTTATTATAATGGTGTTTGCTAAGGGAAGATAGAAGAAGCAAATGCGATTTCAATGACATATCTGTTTCCAAGCAAATATTTCTCATGTAAAAGTTGTTCTTAAAAATAAACTGTACAGGAGGAATAGAAGGAACCTTTTATTTGAGTGAAATATGAAATATATTTTCATGTTTGAATATAAATATCTATATATAGCATATATGTCAGGTGAGCTTTGGACTGGGACAGAATCTGGAGATGATGGGTTTAACTGACAGAGCTCAGTGTGGACCTGTAGATTCTGTGACTTGGCATGGGCAGCATGAAAGTGACAAAAAAGAAGCTATTAAAAGAGGGAAAAATATAGTTAGTACATGTTACTGGGGGGTTTATTCTTACATCGAATTAGAAAATGCACCTAAGGCCTGATATATTTATATTGCTGTACAATATTGATATCTGTAAATATGTTCATACTAATTTTCTACTTAAATCTAAAAATCAGCACTTGTTTTGTTCCTTTGATTCAGACAAAGGGATGAGCTAATCAACAGTGAATGGAAAAATTTTGATTGAAATACATGAACAGTAAAAGCTAATAAGAATTTAGAGTATCTTTCTGCCTCTCAGGTTTGAATTCAATTAATAATGCTTTTTACACAATTCCCATAGAAATGTATATCTGTGCCCTTTTTCCTCCACCCTCTGGAATCTGTGGAACAAACATTAAAAATGTATTTTCTGGCAAAGGGTTACTTTAGGATTTGCTCTTTCCACCTCTGTAGCTGCCTCTGGTGTCTGGAATGAGCTGCGGTGGATATCTTTACTTCCCCCAGAGGCTAATGCAAGCAACATTCTTATATTTATTGACTTTTTTTCTTTACTGTGAATTGATCCTTATTCCCTCTTAAGCTAATATACCCTGGTACTTCTTTATGATTACCCTCTCCCCTGGGCTGAATTGTAACCTTATTTCTGTATATGTACCGGTATAAGGTCAGTGTTAGACAAGACATAAATGCCTGACCTCGGGTGCATGTCTCCATGTAAACCAATCTGAACTCCTTCACAGTGGTATTATGTTGGTCTTTCAATCTCCAAGCCTCCATACCCATGCTCAGGTGACTAAGCATCTTATTACTTTCCACAGCTCGCATTCTGTCCAAATTTCTAGTTTATTCTCCATTTGCAGTTTTATGCAATATTTCCTCAGGTCAGTTTTCCTCCAGGAGCACTTTCAAATGTCCTCCTCCCCCTTTTAACATTTCCTGTTCTCAGATATTTTATTCACCTCCCCAACATCTTGGTTCCAAGGTCTATTTTGTAAAAATAATAATAATTATTATTATGTGGGGATTAAATTATGCTCACTTGTTTTATTCTTACTCCTTGAAATACCCATTTATTTATATTATTATCTGGAGAGAAGTATTCAGTGAGATCCATGGCTATCTAATTCACATTTGGCTGTGTGGTTTATATTTTTCTCCTCAAGTTCAGTTTGAGGTAATGAAAGTACTTGTCTTGCTTAGGCTAGCTATAGACAAGCTAAAAGTGACTCATTTTCTTTCTTTTTTTCAATATTCAGGCAATTTTATTTAAAAGGTAGAAAGGTGAGATTTTATGACAAGATTTCCACAAGGTGGATGAAAAAAGAATTAATGGCTGTTTGGGATCACTACTGGACAAACGGGAGAGGAGACAGGGCCGTTGGCTTAATGGAAAGGACATTTGGTTATGGAGGTACATGGGATATGGGAGAATTCTGGAAAAGGAGTTGCCAGAAATTGACTGTATAGGAATCTCTCCAAGAGGTGATAGGACTCTGTTCCCTAGAACAGCAGGGTCTGGGAGTGAATGTGGGCTTGTAATGTGGAAACCGGATTGTTATAAGGAAAGAATGAGGAGGGATGTTGCACATTTGATTGTTGGTACAGCCACTGCCCATTCCAAGCTGGGCCTTAGTTTAGACTGCTCAGATTAATAGTCCAAGGCAGTGGGGGCTGCAGGCTTAATTTATTAAACTACAAAAGCACCAGCCTAAATGGACACTCATCTAGTGATGTGTCAGCTGCTTACAACTTGCCACAAGGCAAGTTGAAGGGAGATTTATTATTTGCAGAGCCATGTTGTGACAGTTGTTTTTCAACGTCATAATGTCTGGGCAACCTTTGGAGACACGAAGACACGGTATACTCAGTGTGGTCACCCAAAGAAACACTTACCGGAAAAAAGCTGACGGAGTAAGGGAATAGGATAGGAAGGCAGCACACTTGTTCTTCCAAAGTGCCAGCAGAGGAGTTCCTTCAGAAGAAACTGGGTCATGGAGTCTGGACTTTGAAAAGCACAGGAAAAAGAATGCCTTATGATTAGGGTCTGCTCTTATCTCAGGTATCTCCTCCAGAGCATCAACATTGTGGTCTCATAACCCTTGGAAGAGGAGAACTAGGGAAAGAATGCAGCAGTCAGTGTTTGTTTAGGGCACGGGTTATAGTTTTTGGTTGTTCAGGGATCTCTGTCTCTAGAAAACCAAATGCATTTCCCATGCCAGATCCTTCACTCATCAGTATTGGGATTCTGCAAATCACATAACAGTTCTAAATTTTAATACCCTTGTGTGAACATTATTAAGCTACAACCTCTCTCCTCCACCCAATAAGGCTAATTTGGGAATCACAGTAGATGATGCCAGATGTTCTCTATGAGCTGTGAGGCTTCATGCTCATGTGATAAATGGAAAGTAAATTTTCATCCTCCATGGCTCTGAAGCCTTCCAAGCAGCCTCTCTCCAAATACACCTTCTTCAAATGTTAAGTTTACTTCTCCTGGCATTTAGTGAACACTTAAGGAGCAATGGTGAAGTACCAATCTTCTTAAGATTTTCCTGCATTTGGTCATTTTTATACCCATACTTTGATACTAATAAACAAGCCCTTTAAAAATTTTAATATGACAATATAAAAGTGACTCATTTTTAATGACTACTTGTTAGAATCTTTGGAATGTGATGTTGAATTCCCATATGTGAAAGAGACATACTCCTTGCTTTTAGGGAATTTAAAGTTCTGATTCAGATAAAGTAAGGATTTACACACAAACTTACATATAAAACTTTGACAAGGATTACATATGAGATGTGTGTGCATATTTTACAAGAGGTAAGAGTTGATGCTGGAGTGGCTCTAGTTGGTTCTATCTAGGGTTCTTTTTTATGTAGGTTGGTGCTTTTAAAGAAGCAAGCACTGAAGGGATCTTTCCTTCTATCTTCTATGAGTATGAAATATTATAAAGGCCCTGAGGAAATATAAATTATAGGTTAAAGGAGCACTCATAAAGATAAGGGGTTTTGTGTGCTTTTTGTTAATAGGCATTTTCCCTATTAATGAAATGTTAAAAACTCCTCTGTCTTTGGCTAACTCAGGCACGTCATGACTATCATGATAATAGGAAACAGGAGGTGTCTGTTGTTTTCTAAACTACAAGGGAAGAAAGGAAGCACCTCTGTTTGGGGGCGTTTGGACTTTGGAAAGGAAAGAGTGTGGTATATGATGGTTGCCTACAAAAAAGGTCTTATAGGGATTTCTTATTTATTTTCATAGCTAGTTTCTCATACTACTTCATTCCTTTTCTTATTCAGGTAAAGAAATATAAGTGAATGCTTAGAGAATTTACTGAGAAAAAGTTATTTTTTGGGAGACAAAAGCTTTTACAGGTCTCAATTGCTCCATTTGTAGTTTCTTTTTTTTTTTTTGAGTTGGAGTCTCACTCTGTCGCCCAGACTGGAGTGCAGTGGCCGCTCCCGGCCACCACAGCCTCGACCTGCTGGGCTCCGGTGATCCTTCACCTCAGCCTTCCAAGTTGCTGGAACTACAGGCACGCACTACCACACCCAGCTAATTATTTTTTTTTTTAATTTATTGTAGAGATGAGGTCTCACCAAGTTGTCCAGGCGGGTCTCGAACCCGCGGGCTCAGGCAATCCACTCACCTCAGCCTCCCAAGGTGCAGGACTACAGGCTGAACCACCGAGCCTGGCTCATTTGTAGTTTCTAAAAGATCTGCAGACATAGCTAAAAAATACCAATGTCCACTTACTCCATGTAAATTAATTAGAATTACTACCATTTAAGAGTTCTAGATTTTTAAATGCTACATATTTTCTCCAAAAGGAGATTTTTCTTTCAGATTTTAACTTTGTGAATTACATTAATCTCTGATCAACGTGAACTTCCTCATGTACCAAATTCTGATATATGGTATTATAACTCTAGTAGTCAGAGAACTTTTCCTGCTTATATATTCAATTTTCATCAGTTGTGGGTCAGTCCTGTTGGAGATAACTTGAAATAGAGGGAACTTGCATTCTGGAATAGATAATAGAGATAAAGGAGGAGTAAATTCCCTGCAGTAGAAAGCCTTGGGAAAATAAATGTAAACTTAGGAAGTTAATTCCAGTGGCCGAGAGAGAGAGAGAGAGAGAGAGAGAGAGAGAGAGAGAGAGAGAAAGAAAAAAATTAGCAAAACACCTATGATATGTAATAGTGGCAGATGGAAGTAGAATTTAATCAGAACAGGCACCTTCATTTTCTTGTTCTTTTCAGAAACTGACAAATGACAGATGCTCAATAAATGTTTATTGAGTAAAGTAATGAGTGAATGATCAAATGAATAAACAAGTGTAGGGAAGCTGGTATATCTAATCAGAAAGTATATATTGTTTGGAGAACTGTCCTGGAAAAAAAAGACATTAAGCTTCTCTCTCTCTCTCTTTCTCTCATTCTTTTTTTTTTTTTTTTGGTAACAGTAAAGTAAAACAAATTTATTAGCATCTTATTGAAACTTCAGGAAGAGTGTCTGAACTTTCAAGTGAGCACTAGGTAGTATATGGAAGTCAGTAGTAAGTTTTCACTGTCAACCTTAAATGTGTATAATGTCATTCAATATCTTTTATTTTTTATTTCATTTATTTTTTCACTTCATTTATTTATCTAAAAGATGTGGGTGTCTTCATTGTTAATGTTAACATAAAATAATCTTAAAGTTTTTCAAAGGTTAATTCTGGATTTTTACCTTTTTTTTCCCCCATAGAATCTTGAATTTCATAAATAAAAGTCGGTCTTCTCTGGTTTTGTTTGTTTGGACAACCTGTCACCAATGGTTAGAATTAATGGAAAACAAATGAATTTATTTAAAACTATTCTCAATCAACTGTTCTTATAATATATGGATGTTGATAAATTATTCATTATTACTTATATTACTAAGTATTGAACTGATTGAGGACTGAGGTAATTTTATTCAATGTTTTAAGTGTCTTTTATCACATAACACGCCACAAATGTCAGATGGGTAAACAGGTGAATGAATGAATGAATTGCTCTTCAACATTGCAAATATGAAAGTAGAATTCAGGTCCAGTCAGACCAAATGAACGAACATGTTAGTGAGTCCTGATCTTCTTAAATTGTGAGCACATAGTTCCTGGGCCTTAGAGGTTATGAGGAGACCAAATATTGGAAATCAACAGCACAACACAGAATCAGTCACAGTTCCCAGTCTCCATAAGGCTTGTCTGGCTTGTTTTTATATTCAATTATTAAGTGAAGAGAACTGTTTCAATGTTTTAATTGTTCTGTTCCTGCAAGCCAACTTCAGCTTTTCTAGGTTCAGTGTTATGATGATGGATGATTGTGTTTCGTTCTGCGTAATTTACTATTTGGTAAAACTTCCCAGAACACTGTGTAAGATTTTAGCAATAGCTTCCAGTTAGCTCTTCGTCTGTTCTCAAGTGACCTGGCAATCTTGCCCTTCTCTGTGAAGTGGGCTTTGTATGGTCTCCCATTGCCTCAGCCAATTAAGACCTTGAAATTAGGCTTTGAGGAACCCTGCTCATGCTTCCAGGAACATAATAGCGCCACTTTTCATTGAAGGAGATGAGAAGTGTTTAAGTTTGGCCAATGAACAAAGCAAGGATGAAAACAAATGCTAAAATCATAATTAGCCCTGAATATTTTAATGCAAAAAGGGTATCAGTTTTTGGACACTATTCCACCATTATGCTAGATTTCCCTCCATAATTTATGGTTCAAAGTTTTTCACTTCTTATAGAGCCAATTAAGTTATGTAGTAAGACATTTTGAAAAGAGTACGACGCTCTTATTTTTTAGGCAAATGGCTTTGCTATCCCAGGCTTAAGCCTGAGTTAAAACATTTCTGTTGTCATAAGCCAAATAAGATTCTAAAATGTGAGTTCTTCAAATAATCTCTCTTTGATTTGAGTAAGAGAGATGAGAAAGTTTGACACAGAAATGGCTTTTTTATGGGTTGTATGCATAAAGGTTATCATTATCAAATAATGACTACCTAAATTTCTTTTTGTAGTGGTTTGATTCATTTCACCTTTAAGGATTGACATTTTGTATGGAGTAGTGAGTAACTTTTACTCACCTTGCCATTCTAGATTGGCAGTATCCTTTGTAATAGTTAAAAGGAATAAAGAGTGAACCTCTCTGCTGCCAAAAGACAGAATGCTCTCCTCCTCCTCCCCCTCCTCCCCTTTCTTCTTATCCTCCTTCTCTTTCTCCTCTTCTTCCCCTCTGCCTAATTGTCAACTGGGAATCAGAAAAGAACCACAAAATTGGTATTCCTGTTTCAGTACCAAAAATATTTGTAAGGAAAAATTTTAAAAAGAAGTCATTTGCTTAGATATGAACATTCTGTTTTCTGGTGATTGTATGCGTCAAATAACTTATTTTTTTCTTTTCTCCAATTGAAAATGACAAAATATATTATTACTGGCACATATTATGTGTGTGTGTGTGTGTGTGTGTGTGTGTGTGTGTGTGTGTGTGAATGTGATATTTTGTGTGTTCGTGCATATATTTTATATACCAAAGAATAGAGATGATTTTGTGTGTTGATTACACTCTTAGAACGGGTCTCATAGTATTTGACAAGTCTCTGGACCAGCATCAGAAAATACTTACTGTATTTATGTCATGTTCTACAGTGATGAGCCTGGCCACGGCATGACATGATGCTAGTAGGTATTTCTCAGTAGCAACACTATAAATAACTGGAATTGGACACTCTTGGTGGTGGTTCTGTACACCCTATACATTGAAGGACATTTGGTTATTCTGGGCTCCAAATGTCAGTAGCATCATCCAAGCTCTGAAACAAGAAAAGTGCCCTTACATTTATTTTAGAGAACTGCTAGGTGCCTTTCTTATGCCACCAAAAACATTTTATTGCACTTATTTGTTTTTTTGTTTGTATCCTTCCATGAAACTATAAACCACAAGGGAGCAGTAGCCCTGCCTATTGGCATTCCATGATCAAGCAGAGTATGTAACCCATAAGCATTTAATTTAATACATGTTTATTCATCAGAGGAAATGTAATACTAACTTAAACATTTATCTAGTTATGTAAGCTTAGCGTTTTTCTCAAATAATTATTAAGCAATATTTTTGAAATCATTTCACCAGAGATTTCATATCATGAGCTTTATTTATCTACTTATTCATTTATTCATCCATTCATTTATGTTTTTTAAAATGTTTGTACTAAACTTTTCTTTTTATTTATTTATTTATTTATTTTTAGTTGGAATAGTCTCACTTTGTTGCCCAGGATGGAGTGCAGTGGCACAATCACGGCTTACTGTAGCTTTCACCTCCTAAAATTGGCAGTCCTTCTCCTTAGCCTCTTGTGTAGCTGGAACTACAGGCATGTGCCACCACTTCTGGCTGATTTTTTTGATTTTTTGTAGAGATGAGGTCTCACTATGTTGCCTAGGCTGGTCTTGAGCTCCTGGGCTCAAGTGATCCTCCCATCTCAGCCTTCCAAAGTCCTGTGATTACATACGTGAACAACTGCACCTAGCCTTTTATCTTGATTTAATTTAGAAGGTTATTTTAGAGCAGTGCAACCCAAAAGAAATATAGCAAAACACAAACATGAGCTTCATATGTAATTTAAAATTATCTTGTAATAAAATATTATTGAAAAGGTAAAAGTAAACTGTGAAATTATTTTTAGTAATATGTTTATGTAACTCATTGTATCCTAAATATTATCATTTCAACATGTAATCATTAAGAAATATTGTGATATTTTACACCTTTTTTCTTATTGAACCTTCAAAACCTGGGAAATATTATTCTTTTTATGAACAAATTTTTCTGAAAATTATTTAAGGCCTCTTACAACATAGACAATTTATAGCCACAATACCTAACCATAAGAAGATAAATTAAAGATGTGTTGGAATGATTTGCATAGATTCTTTGAATTTTTAAATTTTCTATACATGATTATTTCTGCACTTGAGTAGTAGACAAAGCCAACTTTAGGAAATCAGAAGGAGGACTATTTCAAGGATATTTATTTACCCTCATACCTAGATTTTCTGTGTTTATATATTATGGTAGAGAATTTGGGTCATTATTAAATTCAGAGTTTATTATTCAATTCAGAGACTGGACTGTTATTTTAGAATATAGAGGTTAGTAAATATTTGGATCAAGTCAAGGTTATTTTTCATTCAGACTAGGCTTTCTTGGGTAATTGGTTTTCACTGTTTACCAAGTTGTTTGCCTCGAGTTTTCTACTTTTCAAAATTTAGCACCTGCTAGTGAAGTAGAAAGAGCTTTCATTAGTTACATGGGAAGTAAATGAGAAGAGACCTAATATTTTCTTAGCACCTACCACATTCCAAGCCTTATGTTACATAATTTTTCAGATAATCTTCCATTTGGGGTAGATATTTTTATTCTTGCTTACTATGAAGAAATGGAAACTCATAGAGATTAAGTAACAAGCCTATGGGCCGGTGGATAATGAAGTGATTTTTTTTTTTTTTTTTGGTAGAAAGTAGATTGGCTGGGAAGGCAGGGGATGACAATATGTCTCTTTGTTCACATTAATGATGCCCACTCCTGTCATTCACTACTCAGCAGCTTGGAGTAATAATTTTGTAACGTAAAGCAAACCATGCAGCTACTCCATCTCAACCCTTCAGTGACCCCCAAGCCCAAGTTATCCATGATTTGCAGCATCTCTCCTGCCCACTCTCTGGCTTCATGCATTCCTCCATCTCATCTTGAGCACTGAATTCCAGACATTTTTTAACACTGGCCTTAGTTTTGTTTCTCTTTCATGCCAAGCCCATTTCTGCCCCACAATTGTCACACTGCCCTGTTCCCCCCACCCCGTTCCCCCTGAGCTCCCTAGTCCTTTACACATGGCTCTGGCTTCCTTCTTTAGGTCTCATTTGAAATGCCACCTCCTCAGAGTGCCCTTGTTCTGTCACCCAGTCTGAGTAGATCCTTTTCTGTATTTTTAAGATTGTAATATATTCATTTACTTCAGAGCACTGTAATTTTTTTACTTTTTAAATTTTAACCTAATTTAATTTAATTTATTTTAATAGAGATGGGGTCTTGTTATGTTGCCCAGGTTGATATCGACTTCCAGGGCTCAAGCAATCCTTGGACTCAGTCTTCCGCAGTGCTCGGATTACAGGCATGAGCTATCACACCTGGCCAGTGCACTGTAATTTTGTTTGCATGTATATGCTTATGTATTTATTTATTTATTGTCTGTCTTTCCCATTCGACTGTGAATTCCCTAAAACAGTGACCATATATTTTGCCCTTGCCATGGTGGGTAACCAGTAAATATGTGCTGAATACAAATATTTTCCTTTTAGTACCTATTACCATAATTGTTCTAAACTGTTCTTCCTAAATTTATTTCTCTCTTCTTTTTTCATTTGTTAACATTGCCAAATTTGAATAAATACTAATCGGGGTGAATTTCCTTTTTTGTTTTTTTTAGCATCATGGTAACTCCACAAAAACTTGTTAACTAAGTGGGACACCCCTTCCCCTTCTCTTCCCCCCACCCCACTGGATTCTAGGAGTGCACTCCGGCCCAGGAACGTCCCCAGAACTACGGATCCTAGCAGGACATGCGCCGGACAACCATAGCCTCTGAGGACAGGCTGGCGCAAGAGCTTCTGGGAACAGTAGTCTCGGGGGCGACCGCAAGAACCAGGCAGTGCACGTTTCCTACATACTCTTTACTTGAACTGTTCTGCCCAATACATCCCGAAGGAAATACCTGGGGTGACTTTCTAGTCCCATTTCCTCTCTTTGTTCTAGTGGCCCTTGTTTCCTGACCCACGTCCTTGGCCATATGACCAATCCTAACCTGGCCTGGTACCTCATCCTCTTCCACACAGTGATGTGTTTTTATTTTTTTATTTTATTTTATTTTATTTTATTTATTTATTTATTTATTTATTTTTTTGATTTATTGTAGAGATGAGGTCTCGCTTGCCCAGGCGGGTCTCGAACCCGCGGGCTCAGGCAATCCACTCACCTCAGCCTCCCAAAGGCAAGGGATTACAGGCTGAGCCACCGAGCCCGGCTAGTGATGTGTTTTAAGAGGTATAATACAGCCCAGGCCATTCTGAGTTCCTCCTTGATAGAAAATTTCAAACTCAGAATAGAAGAGAAAGCCTCTTTGTACTCTTGGGTCATGGCACTGAAAGGTTATAAACCTTCTTTGTCAGAGACCATATTCCATATCTAAAGGAGGAAACAGTCTGTGATAGTGGAGGAATAAGCCAGCAAAAACAGCCAGCAAAAATCAAAGACGTGGGGCAAGTGAGAGGCTTGCTGGTTATCAGCTCTTGTGCCTGTTTATCCTCTTTGATGCCAGTGCCCTTCTTGATCAGACACAGCCTTGCATTCCTTCTTTTTTGGCTTAAGCTAATTAAACTTGGTTCTCTCTCCCTTACAGTCAGAGTACTGATGGATTAATGTTCCCAACACATCCCTAACTACACACAGCGGGGGCTGTCAGGATCCATTTTGTTTTCCTGTGAGGAATTTAAAAAATATTTCTCAGTATCACTACAAGATCATGTTCAACTAAGTTTGTTTAGATTGGAAATGGTAGTTCTGCTTCTTCAGCTACTATGTATTCTGTGTTCAGAAGTCTCACTATTATCCCTTCAATTTCTGAAAACCTAGAGAGATAAGATATCTATATGTGATATGTATATAATGCAAAATACTTAGACTATGATTTAATTGCTAAAATTGTTGTCTTTGTGCCATATAAATTTTGAGTCCATCATTGAAACTAGTTTACATTTTTTATCAGTGTTTTTTAGTAGTATGTAGTATTTCGAAGCAAATGTTATACAACTTTATTTTTGTTGAAAAGATGAAATGTGATATAAGTACATACTATATTACACTTAATGAGTCATTTCTACTCAGTTGTGTAAGACTTGTTGGTGATATCATACGACTGATTTGCACCTTCAACTACATGAAAAAGTAAGTTTTACCATTTTGGTTTCATTTCATTTACATGAAAATGAGGATTAGGTGATGAGGCTTTGAGAAGATACCTATGAAATGTAATACACAGATCAGTGGTCCATTTGACCTAATATTCTGATTCTGACACAGACACCAAGTAGATGTTTTGGTAGAAGCATAGTTCTTGCATTTCATTTGATCATTTTCTGCTATTACTTGTGTACTCTAAATATCTCTAAGGTTTTTAATGTTTGTGCTTTAATAATTTTAGCCGTTATATTAATATTTTCAAAATGTATAAGGTTTGGGATGGTACCCTACCACTCATGCCCCCATTCTCCCCTTCTGATGCTCATGGCAGACATTATTAAACTTAACTTCTTCGGAGTTAAGTTTATCCCTCTCAAAACACTGTTCCAGGTAGCCACTACCAGCTGATTTGAATTGAGCCATGAAGTGAAATTGAGTTGTTAGTCTCTGCAGGAAGTGAGTTCTAAATGTTATAGCCTTCTATCTAACTGAAGATAGTGGTACTTCCTTCTTGTTTCAAGAGTTCTGTTTGTATTATTTCCATATGTTCTCTAAAATATTTGACTTCTGATTCTTCTAGTTACCGTACAAGTCACAAGTATCATTTAAAGTGAATGACGACAGTCTCTGCCATTAGAAGCTTGCAAACTTTGTGAGCCACTAGATTTGATCATTATTTATTTCCAAATTAACCTTGGCTTTGCTTAAGGTATTTTACTTTGCTCCTGTAACTCAATAATGAAATGACAAACAACCTAATTAAAAAATGGGTGAAGGTCTGAATAGACAGTTCTTAAAAGTCATTGTAAAATTGCTAATGAGCACATGAAAATGAGCACAATTAGCCACCAGGGAGATGCACAGCAAAGCCACAGAGAGATATAACTTCATACTCACTAGGAAAACTGTAATGATAGTAATTTTTTTAAAAAGACAGATAATAACAACTGTTGGAGAGATATAGAGGAACTAGAACTCGTACATACTTCTGGGGAGAATATAAAATGGTGCAGCCACCTTAGAAAACAGTCTGACAGTTACTTAAAAAGTTAAACTTAGAGATATATATAACCCAGCAGGCCCACTCCTAGATATATGCCCCCCCCAAATGTAAACATATGTCCTTGCAAAAACACATATATTGATGGTAATCAAATATTTCCAATAGCCTAAAGGGGAAACAACCCAAATGTTCGTTAAGTGATGACTAGATAGACAAAATGTGGTATAGTCATACAATATAATATTATTTAGCAGTAAGAAGAAATGCAGTACAGATAAATTTTACAACATAGATGAACCTTGAAAACATTATACTCAGTGAAAAGCCAGTCACTAAAAACCATATATTAAATGTCCTGAATAGTCAACTCTTTAGATATTGATGGTTATACTATCTATATCATCACCATTTAAAAAATAATTATTCTGTTGAAGAGATGAAATAACTGGATGAAAGCAAGAGTGGTGGATTAGTGATATGGAGCTTCTTTTGGGGGTTAGAAGATAATTGTGGTGATGTTTGTACAACTCTATGAATATACTACAGGCCACTGAATTGTACTCTTAAACAGATGAATTGTATGTGTGTGGATTTTATCTCAACTGAGCTGTTAATGTGCCTGTTCCTTCTGTTTGGGTCTTTTTCTCTGGAGTTCTTCTTCTTCCCATCATTCTTAGCTTCAGTATCACCTCCAGAGAATGGCCTTCTTCAATAACTTCAACTTGCTCTAACATTTTCATAATTTCTTCATTACGTTTATCAGTGTTTAAAATGGTCTTATTTTAAAATTCTAGTTATATATGTTTTCACCCACAGCTTAATAGAACAATGCCTGGCAAATATAGGAGCTCAAGAAAATGCTTGTTTACTGCCTGACTGACTTGTGGTAGGGTAGGCGTTTATATTCTTATCAAGTTATATTGGCGGCCAATTTTCAGAGGATCAAGTATTGTCAGGAAGACTGTTTTTATGTACTGACTAAAGACTCATTGTCAGCATATTTTCATGTTTTTCAGATGTTGTTATAATTACTTTTTTAAGAGATAAAATAATTCTATGTAATTGATATTTTTTCAAATGTCATGTTGGCCTTCAGTTGTTCTAAAGTGAGAATTAGCCTTTTGATAAAAATATATTTGAGTGATTATAATATGGTTATTTAAAATGTTACATTTTTAAAGTCTTGATCTGCTACTTTTAGGATATGGTTTCCTTATTTCAGGTCTGGAGTGTGGCTAGAGAGTATGAAGGATGGAAATAATAATTCTGGGCTACTGGTTTCACGGGGACTTTGAGATGTATAGCTGCAATGAGCATGGAGAACATGTGGGAAGTTTAAGGTTTTAGAGGGCTTGGGTAATTTTCTAGATCTGTTCTTGTCTGATATTGGCTGAATCTCAGTTGAGAAACCTTGATGTATCAGTCATGCCTTCTTTCCTTTAGTTGGACAAACATGTGCATGTACTTAGGTGTACCTTCACATACATGCAGAAACACACCTTGATGCTCCATTTATATAATGGCCTTTCAGCAATAGCCTCCCTTCTCTTACTTTCTGTTGTCTTTACCAGCTCACAGTGGTGGTATTTATATTCCAAATAAGAGAACTAGCCTTGAGAGAGAGAGAGAACTAGCCTTGAGAGAGAGAGAGAGAGAGGGAACGAGAGAGAGAGAGAGAGAGAGAGAGAGAGAGAGGGAACGAGAGAGAGAGAGAGAGAGAGAGGGAACGAGAGAGAGAGAGATAGAGAGAGAGAGAGAGAGAGAGAGTGTGTGGGTGTTTCTCCATGTATGTGAAGGTACACCTAAGAACATGCACATGTTTGTCCAACTAAAGGAAAGAAGGCATGACTGATACATCAAGGTTTCTCAACTGAGATTCAGCCAATATCAGACAAGAACAGATCTAGAAAATTACCCAAGCCCTCTA
>CAUYQG010131009.1:0-24476 GCA_963574415.1 Tarsius wallacei
TCGACCTGCTGGGCTCCGGCCATCCTTCCGCCTCAGCCTTCCAAGTAGCTGGAACTACAGGCGTGCGCTACCACGCCCGGCTAATTTTTTGATTTATTGTAGAGATGAGGTCTCGCCAAATTGCCCAGGCGGGTCTCGAACTCGCGGACTCAGGCAATCCACTCACCTCAGCCTCCCAAGGCGCAGGATTACAGGCTGAGCCACCGAGCCTGGCTGGAATGAGTTATTTTTATGTGCCATATACAAGACCATATGTAAATGCCAGACCAGAAGGGGACCCTGAGAGTTCAGAAGTCACTTATTGATAGAGAGATTAGGAGGAAGCGGTAGTGTAGAAAGAAACAATGGAGATAACTCACAATAAATCCCAAGATGGGGAGAAACACAATTTTATTTTTTTAAAATCCTGCTAGGAGTACTGAATGGTGATGGGATTGTTAGGACACAAGAGGTGGGAGTGAGAATGGGGAAGTCAAGAGCAGTGGATATTAAAATTAATATCCTAGTCTTTCCTGCACTGGCTTGGTCAGTGCTGTCCTTTGGAGATTAAAAACAGGTTGGAGAAAAGAAATTATTTTCACCATGGGGCTGGTTTTATACCTGTATTTTAAAAACAATTCTAAGACTATCACTTGAGCCAGTCTGAGCTTCCTCTGCTATTATTATTCAAATAAGGGCTTGAATAAGCAGAATTCGCCTCAGTGAGGAAACTGCCTGGGGCACAAGTTTAGGCCAAGTAAACTGGTTTTGCCCATATTTAGACAATAGTTCTTGAAGGAGGCCTCATCTTTCTAATCCGAGTATCTGACATATTTCATCCTGAGTCTCTGTCCTCAGCATCCTACGATAAATTCCAGACTAATCAAATTTACTGAGCACTGGCCCAGGTCCTGAAAACTTGAAGATGACCAGAGATACCTCTGTTCTGCATCTCTAACTTGTGGGGGGGTTTGGGCCTATAATACACAGCGGTGGGGAGTCAATTTTTTGTTGTGATCATCAACATCATCACCTTCATCACTATAAACCAGATACAATAGTAATGTCTCTTATTTAGTTCTTTTTTTTGAGTTGTAGTCTCACTCTGTCGCCCAGACTGGAGTGCAGTGGCATGCTCCCAGTCACCACAGCCTCGACCTGCTGGGCTGCGGCGATCCTTCTGCCTCAGCCTTCCAAGGAGCTGGAACTGCAGGCACACGCTACCACGCCCGCCTGATTTTTTTACTTATTGTAGAGACAAGGTTTTGCCAAGTTGCCTGGGTGGTACTCGAACCCACAATCTCAGGCAATCCACTCGCCTCGGCCTCCCAAAGTGCTGGGATTACAGGCTGAGCCACTGAGCCCAGCCTTATTTAGCTCCTACATCAATCTTATGTAGTAATCATGATTATTCCAATTTATAGATGGGGAAACAGACTTTGAGATACTAAGTGACTTACCTAAAGTCAAAGAAGTTGGCAAGGGGCAGAGCTGGAATTTGAATCCAGGCCTATCAGCCTCTAAAATCCATACTCTGGCCAGTCGTAGTGGCTCACGTCTATAATCCCAGCACTTTAGGAGGCCGAGGTGAGAGGATTACAGGAACCAATGGGTTCAAGACCAACCTGGGCAACTTGGTGAGACCTCATCGCTACAATAAATTAAAAAATTAGCTGGGTGTAGTGGTGCTCGCCTGTAGTTCCAGCTACTTGGAAGCCTGAGGTGGAAGGATTGCCTGAGCCCAGTAGGTTGAGGCTGTGATGCCCTGGAGCGTGCCACTGCCCTCTAGCCTGGGTGACAGGGTGAGACTCCAACTCAAAACAACAACAACAACAACAAAAGCCCATACTCTACCATTATTCAATACTACTCTTTTAATTCTTTGCTGCCTATGTGGAGATAACAATATTTTGATATGGAAAGTACCAGTTAAAAGATGTTCTCTTTATGACCCCATCGTCATAGTTCAGCGAGTGCTTTTACCCCCTTTCATGTGGTTAGAACGAACCCACACCGTACAGTGGGATATCCCTCTGTGGCAAGTGCCAGTTTCATAAGAAGGTTCACTCAGCCATAGGGAACAGAGGTTTACCATCTTCGTTGGGAGGCTGAGAGGATCTTATCTCTAATGCAACATGGCGATGATTAGATCAAGACCATTTGACTTTAGCAATGTTTTTCTCCAGACACCTTTGTGTGAGGAATTCAGATGTGGGCAAGACCGGTTGGTGCAGCTGATGGAGGCACCAGGGCAGAGAGTGTCCTGTTATCAGATACCAGCACAATGACTGCTGACTCTTATGTGTGGACCTTGCCGACTTCTAGCTTCAGCTTGATTATAATCATTAAGTTTTTACAAGACACTGAATGTATTGCAAAGGATTTTACAATCCTCTTTTTATTAGTTGTTCCCCATCCAGCCCAGCCTGACAGAAAGGCTACCGCCTCCACTTTCCAGGTGTGGAAACAGGGCCACTGTGAGGTTAAGCTGTCTGCCAGAGGTCACTCAGCAGCTGAGCTGGATTGACCAGTTGGGGTCTATTCCTTTGGGTAAATCAATCAGTTGGTGTAGAAGCCATGGAGATTTAGAGCTAATGAAACGATACCTTGGGGATTTGGAAAGTGGTAGGATTTGTGACTTGAAATCTGTGTTTTGTCTTCCAATGTGAATTTTGTCTTTGGTGTCAAGAATCTGATGAGTCAAAAGCAGAAGAGCTCTGTCATTCCTCTTCCTTTTCTGAGTTCTCCCTTTTTTATGTACCATCTTTTCCAGAAGAAGAAGTTGGTCCTGAACTACTGATTCCAAGTTTTAGGCATTTAGAGAAGGGTACATGTGGTGGGTGGCTCTAGTCATGCTGATTAGAGGGCCAAATGAGAAGCTCAGGGTAGATCCCTTTTGCTCAGAGGTAGCTTCATGATATCTTCTTATACTCTATGTAGGTTTCTAGTTAAAATATTAGTTTCACGGGATTTCCCTAGGTATTCAGGTACTTGAGTCTCTAATTTTAACTAAATTTGTGAACTCAGGGTTAAGCAAATTGAACCAGGTTTATTTATTTATTATCATGCAGAAGGACTTTTCAAAACTTTTAATGTACATTACGAGTTTCCAAAAGGGGACTGCAGTATACAGCATTTCTGAAATACTTGGACTACTGATGGCTTCCCACCCTTCATTGATTGATTTTTCTGATGCTCCCGAGCATGTTCCAGGAAGTATGCACCCACCATCCTTGTTTCTGCGCTCCTCACTGGACTTCATCTTTCTCCCTGGAGTCCTGAAGCAGGGGAAAATGCTCCCTTCAGAATCTTCATAGGAAGTATAGGTGAAATGCCTTCCCTACTGCATAAACCATCGAGGTATGAACTCGTACCCAAGCTAGAAAATAAACCAGACATCTTCTGAAATGATCCTTTTGGCCCTGGCCCATTTACGTGAACTGTAATGTAATCAATAAGTTTTGACCATAGGGTATGTGTTAGGGCATAAGTTACTATGGAGCCCTTAGGAGTACATATCAAATGAGTTGTACTGTATTATGGACAATGTCTTCAAATCATTTGTACCAATAATTCAACATAATAAGAATGGCTTTGTGGTATGCCTATCAAGCCTCCTCTCAGAACTCTGTGCTTGGGTGTTTTTTTTTTTTTGGTTGTTATTCAAGATAATGTCAGGGTTAAGAACGTGTCTTCTTTGGGAACTGTTAATTTTTTAATAGACTCTTGCTGGCCATGTGGTAGATTGAGAGCTCGGGGGTCCCTGATGTGGCTCCAGCTCAGAAACTGGTATTCTCTGTGACCTTACGTGAGTCACTTAAACTCTCTGGGCCCGGGTGTCTATCTATAAAATTACAGTAATGACTCTTGCTTCCTCTCTGAGGCAGGGAGTAGGGTGTGCTAGGGACAAATGAGATCATAGACTGATGGAAGATTGAACTAGTATGAAATACTTTGAGTTTATAGAAAAAAAGATAAGAAGAGAATTTTTTTTTTTGAGTTGGAGTCTCACTCCGTCGCCCAGACTGGAGTGCAGTGGCCGCTCCCGGCCACCGCAGCCTCAACCTGTTGGGCTCCAGCGATCCTTCCGCCTCAGCCTTCCAAGCAGCTGGAACTACAGGCACGCACTACCACGCCTGGCTAATTTTTTGATTTATTGTAGAAATGAGGTCTTGCCAAGTTGCCCAGGTGGATCTTGAACCTGTGGGCTCAGGCAGTCCACTCACCTCAGCCTCCCAAGGCGCGGGATTACAGGCTGAGCCAGCGAGCCCGGCTAAGAAGAGAATTTTATAGTTTCTCCATGTTCTTTTCTTTCCTTTAACCTCAAAATGCAGATTTTTTAAGAGACAGGTGAGGTCAGGAAGAGATTCTTGTGTGTGGAGCTCACCTGAGGACTTTTTGCTTTCACAAAGCTTCCTAGGGAATATTGCTCTCCTTTCAAACCACTGTGAATGCTGTGAGTTTTGTTGTCTCTCTTTTTTATCTATCAGTTAGTAATCAGCTTCTGTTTGTGGGGTATTCAGTCTGATTATTTTATATTTCTACATTAAATCTTTTTCCTACTGTGTGTTAGGATTCAGGGCAAAGTATCTTCCTTAAACCTTATGAAACATCCACTTGCTGAAATTCAAAGATGTTGCTGGATATTTGTTCTTCCATTGGCCTTTTGGAAATTCACAACTGGCATCTTAGGATATTCTTTATTTCAGATTATCAGGATCTGACATCTCAGCAGCTTTGT
Source organism: Tarsius wallacei (assembly GCA_963574415.1). NCBI lineage: Eukaryota > Metazoa > Chordata > Mammalia > Primates > Tarsiidae > Tarsius > Tarsius wallacei. The sequence goes on from CAUYQG010131009.1 coordinate 4,721, forward strand.
GCTGTCAGGAGCTCAAACCATTTTGATTTTCTACTGTGCTTTTATTATTATAATGCTCATTTTCAGAGGAGGATATGGAAGCAGAGGTTGGAAGGACTGGCCTGAGGTCACAGGCTGACTCATGAGCACAAGGGAGACGAGGGATGTGAGTGAGAGATTCTTCCCTCCTGATCTCACTCTCAGACCCCACGCCTTCCACTCCACTTCCTTCCATAGACCTGCCTGCTTAGAAATCAGGTTCCAAAGCTGTTTTGATGCCCTCTCTCATCCATTGTTAATTTTTGATGTAATTCATTTATCTGAAGCATCATTTACCCCATTATCTCCTTGTGTTTCTCACTTAGTTGCCAAGAATTTCCCACCTCTCTATTTAAGTACTAATACAAGTTTCCGTAAGCACAACTTTTTACTTACCCCAATCTCTTTGGACTCCAGTCTATGTGTCAGAGGCTTGGGATAATATCTAATAGGGATAAGTGTAGCGTGGTTGCTCAAGACGGAAGGAAAACTATAATTTATTGAATGCCTTCCATTTGTCATGCTCTATACAAGACACAAAAATAACATTATAAACCTATGAATGTAGTATTCATATTTTGCAGATGAGAAAACTAAGGTATAGAAAGGCCAAATGACTTGTTGAAAGTCACATGACTGGGAAAGGGTAGAGGTGACTTTTGGCTTATGCTCTTTTCCACTATGCCTTGCTTCTTTGAGTTTTACTAAAAACATTTTGTTCTTACGGAATCTCAATTTTTAGTTCTGTGAGAAATCACCACACTGCTTTCTATAGAGGTTGAACTAGCTTACATTCCTACCAACAGTGTAGAAGCATCCTCTCTTCTCTGTAGCCCCTCTAGCACCTGCTGTTCTTTGACTTATTAATGATAGCCATCCTTACTGGTATTAAGTGGTATCTCATTGCAGTTTTTCTTGTTGTTGTTTTGTTTTTTTTGAGTTGGAGTCTCTGTCACCCAGCCTGGAGTGCAGTGGCACACTCATGGCCACTCCAGCGTCGACCTGCTGGGCTCAGGCGATCCTTCCACCTCAGCCCTCCAAGTAGCCAGAACTACAGGTGTGTGCTACCACACCCGTCTAATTTTTTTGATTTATTGTAGAGACGAGGTCTCATTATGTTGCCTGGGCTGGTTTCAAACCCATGGGTTCAGACAATCCTCTCACCTCGGTGCAATCCTCTCACCTCAGCCTCCCAAAGTGCTGGGATTACAGGCTTGAGCCACTGTGCCTGGCCTCATTGTAGTTTTGATTTGCGTTTCTCTGATGACTAGTGAGGTTGAGCACTTTTTTCATGTGTTTGTTGGCTGCTTGGATGTCATCCTTTATATATAATGAATACTATGCAGCCATAAAGATGAACAAAATCATGATCTTTGCAGCAACTTTGATGCCGTTGGAGACCATCATACTAAGTGAATTATCAAAGAAACTGAGAACTGAATACTGCATGTTCACACTGGCACAAGAGTGGGTTAGACAGATGCTGGATACTACTAGGAGAGGAGAGAGGGGAGCATATGGCAATACGCTGGATACCTGGTTCATTGTTAGGGGGACAGAGGACCAGCTAAAAGCCCAAACTTCACCTGCATGCGTCCTGCTTATGTAGTAAATCCCCACCTGTACCCCCACAAATCTAAAATAAAAATTCTTTGGTGGACACATTTCTTGTTAATTGAATAACTATAATTTCTTACATTTGCATAGTAATTTATGGCTTCAGAAATTTTTCACAAATTTTATCTTATGTCTGCAACACCTTATATAACAGGCACCACAAATAGTGATATTCTAATTCTTTTAGATGAAGACGCTGATGCTCATGAGGCTTACTGATTTGTCCAATGTCCCTCATGTGGTGACAATTCTATATAATCTGTTATCAAAATATTCTTCCTCAAATAGTATTTTTACTTATGCCATTCTTCTGATAAAGAAACTTACAGTGACCACCTATTGCTAAATATACAATTGTCAGTCAGTTGATCAACTCTCTTCAATAGCTGGCCTGCCCCAACCATCACTCATTCATTCATTTGTGCAACAAACCTTAATTAAACCTTTGTGGTATGCAAAGAACAAGAAATATGAAGAGGAGTAATACATGGTCCTGGCCTTTGAGGAGATTACAGTGTGGTCAGGGAGTCATCCAATTCCACCCATTATTTTAATCCAGGATGATGATAATAAAAGCTATTAGGGGCACTGAAGGGGCACCTCACTCATACATTGGGCTCAGGGAAGACAGCTTAGAGAAGGTGGTGCTTGTGCCAAATCCTGTTAGACAAGTTGGGTATAGAGTGTAAGGTTGAAGGGGATGAGAGGTGAAGTTGGGAGAACTAAGCAGGGGATATCATGGAGGACTTTGTGGGCAAAGATAAATAATGGGGATTTAATTCCACAGACTATAGAGAACCATTATAGGATTTTAGGCAGGAGATGATGACATAATCAGATTTGCATTTTAGAAAGGTCATTGTGGTAGTAGCATTGGGAATGGATTGGAGGATTGCAAGACAAAGTACAGCAAAGTAACTTAGCAATCCGTTGTAGAAAATAAGGCAGAAATGGAGGGCTGAACTAAGGTGTTTTCAGTGGATCTGGATTAAATATCATTTGGATTGAAAAGACTTTAAGAAGTAGAAACCCATAGGGATTGCTGACATATTGGATATGGAAGGTGAGAAAAAGAAAGAAATTGGGAGCTCTGGGTTTTGGCTTGAGCAGCTAGGAAGGTAGTAGTACCATTTACAGAGAGAAAGATGTTGAAGGAGGAGTTTTGAGTATATTGAATTTGAGATGCTTGTGAGAAACTTGAGTAAAAGGTCCAGGAGGTAGTAGGACATCTAGGTCTGGAACCCATGAGAGAAATCTGGGCTGAAGAAATAGACTTGGAAGCCATAAGGAGGAATGTGATGATTAAAACCTCAAGAGAGGTTGCGATTGAACAGAGGAAGGGTATCGTGCAATGATCCTCATCTTTAGCTATGTATTATAAACACCTGGGGGAGCTTTTGGCATCAAGGATTGGGAAGTATTTGGTTGAGAGGAACAGGAAAAGCCTTATTAAAGGTGACAAAATAAAAGAGGAGCCCAAGAAGAAGTTTGTAGAGAAGTGGGAGAACCTGGATGGCAGGGCACATTATGGATAATCAGAGTGTGAGAAATCAAGAAGAAAGGAGTGAGCACTGTTCTCCTACATAATCTTCAGTTAGTCCTTAACATAACTCTTTCCTATAGGCACCTAGCATGTTTGCTTTTTCCTGTGTTAAGCTTGGTAGATGCTCATCTGTGTCTCTGCTCAGACTATTTCTGATGCCCAAGATTTCTGTCCTTCTTGAGGATGCCAATCCACATCCATTCCATATTATTATCAATATTTAGCTCAAAGTTCCTCCTCCAAGAAATATCTGATTGACTTTACCTGATTCTTTAGATACTCCCTTATACATTTAGTTTTATGTCAAAAATCACCCAACTGTGAGACAGTGCTAAGAGTCCTGTGTTCAAGTCCTGGTTCTTTTACATGTTAATTAGCTGTAACATCTTGAGGAAGTCACTAAAGTTCATCAGTTTCTTTGATTGTAAGATGTTCATGGCAATAACAACTTAAAAAAATATGAGATTTGAGACTATCGAAAGGGTACTTGTGGGAGAGTGATGCAGCAAGATGGCAGAATAGGAGTTTCTAGCACTTGTATCCTCACAGACACCCATGCATGAAGATACTTTCATAAGAGCTAAGAAACCCAGGTTTGAGATTCCGTCACTTAGGTAGAGCACAGAAATAAGAAAAGACACTTTGAAAAGGACAGGAAGGACAGTTTCACATTACCCATGTCTTCACTTCCCAAAACCCATATAGCACAGAGAGAGATACCCTTTCATGAAGGAAGGAGAATGAAGGGAGCACTTAATTTTGCCATGAACCCTAGCACCAAGCTTCCATCTACCCAAGTCGAAGGACATTCCCTACAGCCCTACGCTGTAGGCTAGGTATTACAAACCCAAGCTCCAAGCCTGTCCCAGTGTTAGGCCATGCCCATGGCTATAGACGTTAGGCCCATCCTAGTGCCAGGAAGTCAGATGCTGGATACTAGATACTGGTCTCAAGCTCCAGGTTGGCACCCACAGACCAGGTTCCAGGCTGGCCCCCGTGGAACCAGGCCATAGGCCACTCCTCATGGACTCAAGCTTGGTGCCTATCCCAGCACCAAGCCAGGTCAATCCCACCTCCATACTGGTCTCTGCTGACACAAGTGCCAGACTTACACATGTACACTCAACCACCAGGCTTGCCCCAGTGAACCCAGGCACCAGGCCCATCTTCCCCCTGACTAAAGCACCAGGCCAGCTCACCTGATGACTCCAGCAGCAAGCCTACCCAAGGATCCCATGAGCTGACCCACCCAGAATCTCTGGATGGCTGAATGGTGAAGGTCTTTCTCTGCAGAAGCCAGTCTGCAAAACTAAAAGAGATGCCTACTTTTTCAAATACAAAGACACTGATGCAAAGGCCACAAAGATCATGAATAATCAAGAAAATATGACACAACCAAAGGAAAAAAAATAATGTATCCACCAACCTGAAAGAAATGGAGATCTATGAATTGCCAGACAAGAAATTAATAATCAATCATCTTAAGGAAGCTTAGTGAGCTACAAAAGAACACAGATAGACAACTAAATGAAATCAGAGAAGTAATACATTAACAAAAAGGAAAGTTTAACAAAGAGATAAAAAATATAAAAAAGAATCAAATAGAAATTTTGGAGCTGAAGAACACAATGACTGAACTGAAAAAAAATCAATAAATAACTTTACCAATAAATTCAATTAAGAAAATGAAAGAATCAGGAAACTTGAAGATAGGTTAGTTGAAATTACACCATCAGAGGAACAAAAGGAAAAATTAGAAAGGGTGAAAAAATCCTGAGGGACTTAAGGGACATCATCAAGTGAATCAATTTATGCATTATGGGAATTCCAGAAGGAGCAGAAAACAGAATGGGAGAAGAAAGCTCATTTAGAGAAATAACAGCATAACCTCCCAGATCTGGGTGTGGGAAATGAACCTCTAGGCATAAAGCCTAAACAACTCCAAATAACTTAAATGTCAAGAGATTTTCACTAAAATACTTTATAATAAAATTCTCAGAAGTTAGAAAAAAAAAATTGAAAGTGGTAAGATAAGCAATTTGTCACATACACAGGAACTTTCATAAGACTATTAGTGGATTTCTCAGCAGAAACTTTATTGGCCATCAGAGCTTGGGATGATATATTCAACATTAAGGGGAAAAAAATCCCAAAACCCTGCTAGTCAAGCATATTATACCTGACAAAACTGTTATTCCAAAGTGAAGAAAATATAAAAACTTTTCCAGACAAACAAAAGTTGAGGAATTTCACCACCACTAGATTTACCTTACAAAAAATTTTTAAAGAAGTTCTTCAAACTAAATTAATGGACACTAAAAACATAAAAACCTGAAAGTATAAAACTCACTGTAAAGGTAAGAATATAGTGAAATTCAGAATACTTTAATAGCAACGGTGGTGCATAAATCACTTTTAATTCTAGTATAAGAGTTAAAAGATAAAAGTATTAAAAAATAATTATAACCACAAGAATTTTTTAATTGATACACAACATAAAAAGATGTTGATTTTGACATCAATAACATAAAGTTTAGAGAGATAACTTAAAGTGTAGAGTTTTTGAATATGCTCCAAGTTAAACTGTTATCAGCTTATAATAGACTGTTATGACTAAGATGTTTTATGTAAGTCTCCTGGAATTGCAAAAATATCCTAGAGTAGACACACAAATTATAAAAAGAAATGAATTAAAGCATGTCACTATAAAAATAATCAAATCACAAAGAAAGACAGTAAGAGAACTGAAAAATAAGAGAACCACAAAATAAACAGAAAACAACAAACAAGTGGCAAGAGTAAGTTCTTACTTATTAATAATTACTGTAAATGTACGTGAACTGGTTGAATGGATTTTTAAAAGCTTCAACTGTATGCTGCCTATAAGAAACCCATTTTAAGCCGGGCTCGGTGGCTCAGCCTATAATCCCAAGCTTTGGGAAGCTGAGGTGAGTGGATTGCCTGAGCCCATGGGTTTGAGACCTGAGCAACTTGGCGAGACCTCATCTCTACAATAAACCAAAAAATTAGCCGGGCGTGGTAGCACGTGCCTGTAGTTCCAGTTACTTGGAAGGCTGAGGCAGAAGGATCGCCGGAGCCCAGCAGGTCGAGGCTGCAGTGGCCGGGAGTAGCCACTGCACTCCAGTCTGGGCGACAGAGTGAGACTCCAACTCAAAAAAAAAAAGAAACCCATTTTAGTTTTAAGAGCACACATAGGCTGAAAGCAAAGGGATGGAAAAAGGTATTCCATGCAAATGGTAACCATAAGAGAACAGAAATCTACTTCAGACAAAATAGATTTTCAGTCAAAAATTATCGCAAGAAACAAAGAATGATAAAGGGGTCAGTTAATAAAGAGGACATTAACAGAAATATTAACAGAACTGAAGGGAAAAATTGACAGCAATACAATAATAGGCAACTTCAATACTTCACTTTCAACAATGGAAAAACCATCCAGGCAGAAAATTAATAAGAAAATAATGAACTTAAACAACACAATAGACCAAATGGACCTAACAGACATCATACAGAACATTTGTCCAGCAACAGCAGAATATACATTCTTCTCAAGCACACATGGAGCATTATCTGGGAGCGACCATGTTAGTCCATAAGACAAGTCTTAACAAACTTAAAAAGACTGATATCATATCAAGTGTCTTTTCAGGCCACAATGATATAAAACTAGAAATCAATAGCAGGAGGAAAATTGCAAAATCACAAATATGCAAAAATTAAACAACATGCTCTTAAACAATAAATGGGTCAAAGAAGAAATAAAAAAGAAAATAAATAAAAATATTGGGACATATAAAAAATGGAAGCACAGCATACCAAAGCATAGTGGATACAGCAAAAATCAATATAAGAGGGAAGTTTACAGTGATAAACTTTTACACTAAGAAAAAAAAAATATCTCAAATAACAAACCTTACATCTCAAAGAACTAGGAAAAAATAACAAACCAAGCCAGAAATTAATGAAAAGAAAGAAAAAGAAAAAACCAAAAAACAAGAAAACCCCCAAAGATTAAAGCAAAAATAAATGAAATGGAATCTAGAAAAATAGTAGAAAAACTAAGTGCTGATTTTTTTAAAAAAGATAAACAAAACTGACAAACCTATAGGTAGGCTAAGAAAAAAGACCCAGATAAATCAAATTCAAAATGAAAGAGGAGACATTAAAGCAGATACCATAGAAATACATAAGATCATAATATACTACTATGAACAATTACATGACAACAAATTGGATAATATAGAATAAATAGATTCATTTCTCAAAACATATAGCCTAACAAGAAATAGAAAATCTGAACAGACCAAACACTATTAAGGAGATTGAATCACTAATAAAATTCTACCAAAAAAGTGAAGCTGAGGATCTGATGGCATCACTGGTGAATTCTACCAAACATTTAAAAAAGAATTAATGCCAGTCCTTCTCATACTGTTCTAAAAAAATGGGAGCGAGGGCACACTTCTAAGCTTACTTTGTGAGACTAGTCTTACACTGAAACAAAACTAGATAAGGACAATACAAGAAAAGAAAATTACAGGCCAATATTTCTGATGAATATAAATGTAAAAATTCTAAAAAAAATTACTAGCAAACCAAATTTAACAGCACTTTAAAAGGATAATACACCATGGTAAAGAGAAATTTATCTCTGGGATACAAGGATGGTCTAACATGCAAATCAACCAATCTGTGTGCCACAGTAAGAGAGTGAAGGAAAAAAACTACACAATCATCTCAGTAGATGCAGAAAAAGCATTTTACAAAACTCAACATATTTTCATGATAAAAACTCTTAACAAATTGGATATAGAAGGAATGTACCTCAATATAATAAGGGCCACATAGATTAGCTCACTGCTACCGTCATATTCAATGGTGAAAAGTTGACAGCTTTTTCTCTTAGATCAGGAACAAGACAAGTGTGTACACTCTCACCACTTTTATCCAACATAGTATTGGGGGTACTAGCCAGAGCACTTAGGCAAGAAAAAAGAAATAAAAGGTGCTCAAATTGGAAAGAAAGAAGCAAAATAGTCTCTGCAGGTGATAGGATGTTATACATGGAAAACCCAAAAGTCTCCACCAAAAAACTGTTACAACTAATAAATGAATTCAGTAAAACCATAGGATTCAAAAGCAACATTGAAAAGTCGGTTGGTTTCAGTATGCTAGCAATGAACTATGGAAAATGGGGAGGTATTCATCAAAGGGTACAAACTTTCAGTTGGGCAGGGTAAATAAGTTGTGGGGATCTAACGTACAGCACAGTGACCATAGTTAAATATGCTGAAGTGTATACTTGACATTTGCTAAGAGAGTAGGTCTTAAATGTTCTTACTATGTGAGGTGATAAATATATGTGTTAGTGTGATAGTGGTAATCGTTTAATAACGTATACATATATCAACACATTATGCTATACTTGTACTATAGCATACAGTGGGACTACTAAATTTTTTTACACTGAAGTTAGTTGCTTAGCAATTGTCCCAAAACTTGTGTGTGTATTTGAGTTTCTAAGTGGATTATAAAATCTCCAAAGACAAAGACTATGTTCTGTACTTTTCTGACCCTGTTTAGCTTAGTGGATTATTGTGATGCTTAGGTACCCACACTGGCTCATGCTGGTTAACTAAATGCAGCATCCCTGGGGATGTTGCTCCCAAGCGACAGAACTTCTGGATCTTTGGGCAAAACCAAGAGTCAGATGACAGCCTTCAAAGGCATGGAATGTGATTTGAGTCAGTATCATCTAGTCCAGATTTGTAGGCTCCAAATACAGAAGGGAAAATCCTAGGTGTGTGCAAAGAATGGAAAAGGATTGAGACAAAACCATCTGATGACTCTTGCCCTTGCTCTGAGGAAAATCCAAAGCCCTCTAGCTTACCAGACCCTGCACAATTAGTAGGTCTGCAGAGTTATTTCTCTGGCCTCATCCCCTGTGACTCACACTCTAATTCACTTTGTATCCACTTGCCTCTTTACTATTCCCTGTTCACACTTGGCATACTACTGCCTTAGGGTCTTTGCAGCTGCTGTCCCCTCTGCCTGGAATATCCTTTCCCCAAACATTCATTTGGTTCTTTCCCTTGCCTTTTTCAGGTCTTTGCTCCAATGTTACTTTCTCAGGAGACCAACCCTGGCCAACTTATTTAAATTGTGACCCTCAACAATCCTTATATTCTTTTATTGCTTTTTTTTCCTGTAGCACTTGTCATTGTCTGATGTAATATGCACTTTAGGTAATTATTTCCTACTGTCTCATTAGGATGTAAACTCTGTAAAGACTATGCTTTTGGTCTGTTTTAAGAAATTGTGTATCCCTGGTGCCTTGATGGTTCTTGGAACATAGTAGGCACTCAATATTTCTTGAATGAATGAATAAATAAGTAAATGAATAATGAATAAAGTTTAGTTATTTTGAGCTGTTAGAGACCCAGCAGGCCGTCAAAGAATCTGACGCCTTTCCTTACACTAGTTTCCTGTTGGTTTCTTTATGGGATTATATTTAGTCAAATTGTGGTGAAAGCTCTTATTAATCCTCATGGGGAGATGGCTCTTCATCTTCCTGTTTTTTTTTCTCTTGAAGGGAATAAATTCTAAAGAGGAGAGGTCTTTTTGTGGTTTACTGAATCTTGCTTCAAGTTCTCTTTTATTTCCTGAATGTGGCTCCTGGTCTTCTGGAAATTCCTGTTTTTATCGGGAGGAAATTATCTAAAAATAGAGGACCTATTCTTTGAATTTGAAAGACAAAAGAGAAGAATTAGATCATTTTGGTTTGCAAATATGTGGAAATAACTCTCTGAAGAGGTTGGCAAGGTTGGAAGTCTAGGTGTTTCCCAAAAGAACTTTACTGAATTTATAGAATCTAGAATTATGAGTTGCTTGTGCAGCAGGGACATCTAATGTGTATGGCTACCATTCTCTCCTTTTGCTTTTTGCAGAGAGAGCATATGGGTAGTAGCGCATAGACATTGGTCCTACTAGGAGAGCAATCGTGGCATGATTCACAGACCCTTCAGTGTTCTGCTCAGACACCCGGAGGGTTTAAATGTGAAGTGTGGCTTCTTTTTTTATTTCTCACCTGACTCACCGCAAACTCATCAGGCTGTACCATAAGTGGGAGTAAGGCACATGAGTGAATACCCCAGGGCGTTATTGTTTTAAAACCAGGTTCTGGCAGAGGCTGGGAGACCATTTGGCAAAGATGCCAAGGGAGAGATGTCTGGGTTATGTGGGAGGTTGCACTAGATGACTCCTTTAAATCATAGAATCATAGAGTTGGATCACCTACTTTAACCTAGAAATCATCTAACTCAAAACCCATCCATTGCAAAAGTCCCTCTGTGGTAATCCTGACTGGTGGCCATGCAGCCTCTTCTTAAATAGAGCTAGTGATGAAACAATCATTACCACCTAAAACAGTGGGCTTTGTTTTGGGAATGTTATACATATAAGGACATTTCTCCTCAAATTGGGTAAAATCACCTTTCTTTTAACTTGTACCTGTTAACTCTAGTCCTATCCTCTCAAGCAATATAGAGCGGTTCCTCATTCCATGTGGCAGCCTTCAGATGCTTGCAAACACCCCTAATGTTCTGTAAGTCTCTTCTAGGCGAGAAGTCCTCATCATGTTCCTCTGGAAGATTTCTAGGTTACAATGTCCCTCATAACGTCTGGACTAAGCTATGGCAGGGACAAGAGTTCTATTTCCTTCCTATCTGGACACTACTTCTATTCATTTAAGCTAAGATAGCTTTAGCCTGCTTTATTTTTTCTTAAAGTGTTTGCTGTTCTCCTATTATGATCAGAATCAGTGAAAAGCCCTAGTCATTTCTCTCATACCTGTTGCTGCTAAGCATGGTGAGTTTCATTCCACCTCTTCACACACATTTGCGTCTCTAAAGCCTACTCATCCTTAAAGTTCCAGGCCAAATGCTTCTTCCAGTGAGAATTCCACTAGTATCCCCTAATCACAGGTAATTTTTTTCTTTCCCTGTTCTCCCTGGCCCTTGTAGGCCTAGCACAGTATTCTTCAAATTAAATGTAGTGATTTTATGTGTACTACATCTCTCACTAAGCTGTGAACTCTGAGGGTGGGAATGGTTTGATTTACGTTTGTACATTGTGTGGGGCTGTTCCAGCAAAGACTTGACTTGGTTCATTTGTATATAAGATTCTGCTCCATAGATTACAGTACCCATCAGGAAGGCTCTTTTCATTGGTTTGAGATACATTAAAATGATTTAAAAACATGAACTCCTGAAGTGAGCCATAAATTGGAATGCTTTTCTTCCCACTGATGAGATATATGACTTTGGGTAAGTTACTTAACCCTATGCCTCTGCTTTCTCAGCAGTAAAATGGAGATGATAAAAAGCACCTAATTTACTGGGATTCATGAGAGGATTATATGGAATAAGGCATGTGTGGTGCTTTATGGAATGAGGATGTGTGGTGCTCAGTACTGTGCCTGGTGCATGCTCAGTACTCAGGGAAAGCTAGTGATGACTTTTTTTTTCTCCTATCTGCAAACAATTGTGTTGAATGAATCAATGACTCTGAGACTTACCAACTGTAGATCTCATGTTATATCTATGTAAGATACTGCTGTTATTAGTAGGCATTGCACTTCCGGACCTTAACAATGAATACGATCAACGTTTTCCTTGGCTTTGGGAAGTTTACGATTCAGTGTGAAAGACACACTTGCAAATAATGAACTTCTAAAATAAGCTGAATGAATTAGAATGCCACAATAGGGGGTTGAGAAAAATGAGAATAGAGAGGTAGAGTGGAAAAATTAATGACTAAGGTAGGGGTAGAGAATGGCTTTATGGAGATAAAATATGAAGTAAGATTTTAAGGACGAGTATAACGTTGATTGAAGGAACCCATCTGCCTATTTAAATTCTTATCACTCATTAAAGACCAGGACAGATGTCTCCTCTGCCACGAAGACATTTTTCTTGCTCCTCCTGAAGCGATCTTCCCCTCCTTTGAGCCTCCACTGTGCATTCTTTCCTATGGCCTTACCACCTTCTGATACAGCCTTGGGTGTGCATGAGGTGATCGGCAAATATTGTTGCGTCAAATCATTGTCATATGCATAGCTTAGCACCTGCCTTTGCTGTGCTGACTGCAAGCTCTTTTAGGGCATGAATTATGTCCTTACAGTTCTCTAGTGCCTAGAGTATGCCAAGTACTATGCCACGAATCCCACAAATTCTTACGGTCACCTGGTGAAGAGATATTATCATTTAAATAATATTCAATAGCTACTCATTAAATGGGATTGTATTTACTGAATGAAATGAATGTGTCTCATGCAGTGGCAAGCAAGGCTAGAGCAAAGTTTTATCATATTGGTCTTAGGACAGTGATTCAGAAAAGACAAAAACAAACAAAAACAGTTGCTGGAAACATCTGATCAGGCAGCAACCAGTATGTGTCCCTTTTCACATCAATAGCAGGAACAGTTTTAGCAGAAACTGATGACTAGGCCATATGACAAAAGTCTTACTTGTTCACTGAGCGGACAGTTCCATACTGTGACTTGTTTCCTTTGATCAGGGGCAAACATATTTGTCTAGACATCTCTTAAGGGCATAGGGAAGCCAGTGACCAGTAGGTGGCACTAGAACCCCATGGGATATTTTCCTCTAGTTCGCATTCAAAGTTTTTCAGCCTCTGGAATATTTAGAATACTTAATCGGGCTACCTTATTGATCTACACATTTAGTTATAAAATCATAGCATGACAGTCTTAAAGGAGACATTATAGATCTTAGTGTTCCAACTCCTCATTTTAATGATGAGAATACTGGCGCACAGACTAGGGACATAATTGACCCAATGTTGGACGCGGTGTTAACAGTGCCAGAGCTAGAATTTAAGTTTCCTGACTCCCAGTTCAGTGCTCTTTCTCTCTTTCTTAGATGGCTGTTACTTAAAAAATATATTTTAAAATTTTATTTAAAGTTTCCAGCTTTTTTGAAGGTAATTGACAGATAAAATTGTATAAATTTAAGGTGTACAACCTGATGGTTTAATGTATGTTGTATTGTAAAATGATGACTACTATCAAGTTAATTAGCACATAGTTACCTTTTTGTTTTGTGGTGAGAATATTTAAGATCTACGCTCTTAGCAAATTTCAAGTTTACAATACAGTATTTTTAACTACAGTCACCATGCTGACATTAGATCTTCAGAACTTATTCATCTTATAACGAAAAGTTTGCATCCCTATTTATCACACCCTCCAGCCCCTGGGAGCCACCATTCTATTCTCTGCTTCTATGAGTTTGGCTTATTTAGATTCTCTTATAAGTAAGATCATACAGTATTTGTCTTCCTCTATCTGACTTACACTTAGCATAATGCCCTCAGGCTTCATCCATGTAGCAAATGGCAGGATATCTTTCTTTTAAAGGCTGAATAATACACACACACACACACACACACTCACACACACACAGTTTCTTTACCCATTCATCCATTGTCTGACACTTAGGTTGTTTCCATGTCTTAGCTATTGTGGATAATGCAGCAATGAATATGAGAGTGCAGATATATCTTTGAGATACTGATTTAATTTCCTTCAGATATATAGCCAGAGGTGGGATTCCTAAATATGATAGTTCTATTTTTAATTTTTTAAGAACTTCCATACTGTTTTCCATAATGACTGTACTAGTTTACATTCTTGCCCACAATATACAAGAATTTCCATTTGTTCATGTCTTCTCCAACACTTGTTATCTCTCTCTCTTTCTCTCTCTTTGTGTGTGTTTGTGTATACTACATCCTAAAAGGTATGAGGTAATATCTCGCTGTGGTTTTGATTTGCATTTTCCTGATGATTAGTGATATTGAGCATTTTAAGAATAAACCTAGGGAGAGGCAGGATTGGCAGTAGTGGGAATCTGTGGGGGGGGGGGGCCCACACTTTATCAACAAGGGTACCTGCATAATGAACATTTGTATACCTAACTCTGAATTGTACTCTACATCTTTAAAATAAAAAATTCAAAATGAGAGAAAAAAAAGAATAAACTGTTGCTCATTCATTCATCTATTTTGGAGAAATGTATATTCAGGTTCTTTGCCCATTTTTAAACTGGACTATTTGTTTTCTTGCTACTGAGTTGCTTAGTTTCTTATATATTTTGTATGTTAACCCCTTCTAAGATATATGATTTGCAAATATTTCCCTCCATTCTATAGATTGCGTTTTCATTTTGTTGATTATTCCCTTTGCTATGCATAAGTGTTTTAGTTGTATGCAGTTGCACTTATTTATTTTTGCTTTTGTTGTGCTTTTGGTGACATATCAAAAAGCATAGTTCAGACCAATGTTAAAAAGCTTTCCCCTTATGTTTCGTGTAGGATTTTTTTCTTTTAGGTTTCAGTGTTACATTTAAGTCTTCAATCCACTTCAAGTCAATTTTTGCCAGTGGTGTGAGAGAGGGGTGTTGATGTCTGTTTAATAGTTGCTTTTACTGCCTTTTCTTCTTAAGAATGCAAATAACTTTTTAAGAGATTGTGTTTGGGTACTCAATAAATGTTCAATTCAAATTAGGCTCCAGTTCCTTAGTAAGTCTCCTAATAAGTTAGCTAGCAACAATGGTGCAAGTTCATTTTCTGTTTGGTTCTCAAAGGAATAGGGAACATGCCAACTTCTTAATGACTTTACAGCTTTGTTATAAAAGATGAGATACACAATAGAAAAAACAGAAAAATACTTGTATATGCTGATATCAGAAAACAAAATGCTGCTGTGCATAGTGACTCACACTTGTAACTCCAGCACTTTGAGAAGCAGTGGCAAGAGGATTGCCTGAGCCCAGGGGTTCGAGACCTGGGCAACTTGTTGAGACCTCGCATCTACAACAAATAAAAAAATTAGCAGGGTGTGATAGAGCACACCTGTGGTTCCAGCTACTTGGAAGGCTGAGGCAGAAGGATCTCCAGAACCCAACAGGTCAAGGCCATGAGCATGCATTTGCCCTCCAGCCTGGGTGACAGAGAGAGACTCTGACTCGAAAACAAAAACAAAATGCTCAAGGTGAAACCTAAATATATGAAAATCAACAGTCAGAACATTAAAGAAGAGTTTGTCACTGAGGGAGGATTATAGAAGATATGTTTTGAAATGACTTTTCAAGGAACTGAGGGTTAGGAATTGTTGGGTTTGGATTTCAAGAGAGAAGAAGAAGAGGGAGAAGTGTCTAAGGAGTAAGAAAATAGAATAGTCACAATCTGGGATCCTGCAATTCATGGAGGGTATTGGTGGTGCTGAAGGGAACCTATCTACCCCTCAGGAGTGCTATTTAAATGGCACTTGTTTATGAGGGAATGCACAGAAAATCTGAGAGAGAGAAAAGTTGGGTCCCTGGTGGTGGGGGAAAGTGGAGTGAATGAAAGCAATATTTTTAGTAGAATAGGATAATGGGCATATAATGGTGGTGTCAGGTGTGGTGGAAAGGAGTCATGGTACAATGGACAGTGTCTGTTAGTTGCGTTTCATTTATTCAATTTATTTTAAATTTATTTTTAACGTTGGCATTTTTAGCCCCATTTTACAGATGAGAAAACTGAGATTTAAAAAGATAAAATTTTTCTAAGATCATAAAATTGGTGGAGCTAGGTCTTAAATAGAAATCTTTTAAATTCCAATTCCTTTCTGTATGGTTGGCCAGTTACTGTGCTTGGTGATGAAAGTACAACTGTGAATAAGATTCAGTTTTTGTCTTCCAGGACCTCATGGCTTGGTGGAAAACAGATAAGTTTAAAATTAACTTTAGTACAATGTGATAAGCTCTATGCCGATGATAGGTCCAGAAGGTGCTGTCAGGCGGAAGAATGGGTAGAGTGTTGGCAGGCAAAGATCAGGAGACCGTTTAAGTGGAAGAATTAGTATAAGCACAGATATGGAGGCTGGGAAGTTATCCTATTAAATTGGAGTCTAGGGACATTGTGAGACACTAGGGTGAAAATGTACACTGAAGCCAGATGATTGAGGGATTCGATAGCATTCAATCAACACTTATTTATTGGGCATGCATCATGATAAGCCACTGTTCTGAAGGCAAGAGGGTATAGTAGTAAGCAAGACAAAGTCCTTGCTCTTATGAGCCCTACATTCCAGTAGTAGGAAAAAGATAATAAATGAACAATGTAAAAATAAGGTATGAGATATGAGAAGTGCTAAGAACAATAACAGGAGGAGGGATCCAAGATGGCCACCGTGGGGGCAGCAGACCAGTGCCGCTCTCACCAAGCAAGGCTGAGAGTAGGGATCCAGCTGCCGATAAATGGAGGCACTCTTAGATGTGTGAAACACCTTGCACCTAGCAAAGGTCTCTTTGAGCATATAAAGACCAGAAAGCAAGGGCGGGATGCAGGAATCTGGGCACATATCCTCCACCATGCCCTAGCTTGCACAAGAACATAAGACCTGCCCTGCAAAGAAAGTGGGTGACTGAGCCAAAGAGGCTTTGGGATGGTTCATCCTCTTCTAGCCATGCATAGGTCATTGGTCTCACACGGGAGGGGCCCTGGGCGGGCTCAGGACTTTGAGCAACCACAGCCCAAGCAGAGTGGGAAAAAGGCCTGCACGGGGGTAGCTGCAGTGAGCATGGCTTTCCCCGGGGCTGGTGACTCATGGGCAGGGAAGGCCCGCCTGCAGAGTGAACCCAGAAGTGGCCGTCCCCCCCAGCCAGATTGAGAAGAACCCCCTCAAGCCCTGCATTCTTGCAGGGCAGAGACTGCGCCCTCCTCCCCACGGCAGAAAACCCATTCTATTTCAAGAGCAGAGTGCGGACCTGAACAAAGAGGATGTGACACAAACGAAACCCGAAGACTGTCTCAGTGGGAGGTCACCTGGGCCACAGTCAGCAGACAGGAGATCCATTCCCCCTCCCAGGTCCCCCTCCATCCCCCAGTCCTGCTCCCTACCCACAGAGTGATAGTAGCAGGGACTGAAAGCTGGTCCCACAAGTTTAGCTGCAGTTGAGAAGTCCTGCAATTACAGAAACATGCCACAAGGCGGAGCAAGGCGGCAATGTGAATGCCCCTCCCTCTTTCACTGAATGACAAATATTGATTCACAGAAAGGACTCTAGAACAGATGGTAATTGAATAGCTTTAAATCAGAGAGAATTTTTATAGAGTGAAGAGAGGCTTGTCACAAATGAGGGAAGATCAATGAAAAAATGCAGGCAATTCCCAGAGTCCTAAAGAGACAGCCCTTGAAAAGGCAGCTACTAGAAAACAAACAATGGAAACCCCCCAGAATGACCTGCCCCAGATGACAGTTACAGACCAGATGGTTTCCCAACTGATTTCTACTAGACATGCAAAGAGGAGCTGATACCAGTCTTATTGAAAGTGTCCAGGCAATTGAGAAAGATGGAATTCTTCCCAACACATTTTATGGAACCAACATTATACTGATACCCAAACCTGGCAAAGACTCAACAAGGAAAGAGAAATGCAGGCCAATCTCCTTGATGAACATAGACACAAAAGTTCTAAACAAAATTTTAGTAAATTGGATCCAACACATCTCAAGAATCATCCATCATGACCAGGTGAGCTTCATTCCTGGGATGCGGGGCTGGTTCAACATGCACAAGACCATAAACGTAATCCAGCACAACAGATGTAAAACCAAGAACCACATGATTTTATCATTAGATGTAGAAAAAAACATTCAACAAAATCTAGCATCCCTTCTTAATACAAACTCTTGAGCACCTAGGCATACAAAAAACATTCCTCAAAACAGTGAGAGCCATCTATGATAAACCCACAGCTAACATTTTGCTCAATGGGCAGAAGTTGGAAGCATTCCCTCTGGAACAGGAACAAGAAAAGTATGCCCACTCTCACTTCTCCTGTTCAACATAGTGCTGGAAGTCCTAGCCAGAGCAATCAGGCAAGAGAAAGAAATCAGGGGTATCCAGATAGGCAAAAAGGAAGTTAAGCTATCCCTCTTTGTGGACAATATGTTTCTATACCTTGAAAACCCCAGGGAGTCTGTCAAAAGCCTTCTTGCACTGATAATTGACTTTGATAAAGTTTTGGGGTGCAAAATCAATGTGCAAAAGGCAGTTGCATTTCTATATACCAGAAACAAGCAGGCAGAGAACCAAATAAAATGCATAATCTCATTCACAATGGTCACACACACACACACACAGAAGAAATACCTTGGCATCCACCTAACCAGATAAATGAAAGAATTTTACAACAAAAACTACAAAATGCTGCTCAAAGAAATCAAGGATAACACAAACAAATGGAAAAACATTCCATGTTCATGGGTCAGAAGAATCAATATTGTCAAGATGTTCATCCTACCCAAGGAAATCTACAGATTCACTGTAATACCCATCAAATTACCAATGTAATTTTTCTCAGACCTGGAAACAACAATACAGAAATTCATATAGAAACAAAAAAAGAACACACATAGCCAAAACAATCCTCAGCAAAAGGAACAAAGTGGGAGGTATCACACTTCCAGACTTTAAACTTTACTACAAGGCTACAGTAACCAAAACAGCCAGGTATTGGTATATGAATAGGCACAAAGACCAACGGAACAGGCCAGAAATTCTGGAAGTAAAAACTTGATCTCTCAACCAACTCGTCTTTGACAAAACAACCAATAACAATCACTGGGAAAAGTAGACATATTTAGCAAATGGTGCTGGGAAAACTGGCTGGCCACATGCAGAAGAATGAAACAGGATACCTACCTATCACCATATACAAAAATCAATTCTTAATGAATTAAAGACCTAAACATAAAACCTCAAACTATAAGAATCCTAGAAGAAAACCTAAGATATGCCCTCATGCAAATTGGAGTAGGCAAGGAATTCCTGACCAAGTCCCCAAAAGTGAATGCCATAAAAACTGAGATAGGCAAGTGGGACCTCATCAAACTGAAAAGCTTTTGCACAGCAAAGGAACCATCAAGAGAGTGGGAGACACCCCACAGAATGGGAAAAATATTTGCAAGTTATGTATCTGACAAAGGCCTGACATCCAGGGTCTATAAGGAATTCAAACAAAGTGAAAGGGGGGAAAGTCATTAAAAGGTGGACAAAGGCCGGGCTCGGTGGCTCAGCCTGTAATCCCGCGCCTTGGGAGGCTGAGGTGAGTGGATTTCCTGAGCCCGCGGGTTCGAGACCCGACTGGGCAAGCGAGACCTCATCTCTACAATAAATCAAAAAATCAGCCGGGTGTGGTAGTGCGCGCCTGTAATTCCAGCTACTTGGAAGGCTGAGGCGGAAGGATCGCCGGAGCCCAGCAGGTTGAGGCTGCGGTGGCCGGGAGTGGCCACTGCACTCCATTCTGGGCAACAGAGTGAGACTCAAACTCAAAAAAAAAAAAAAAAAAAGGTGGACAAAGGACATGAGTAGACACTTTTCAAAAGCAGATATACAAGCAGCCAACAGGCACTTGAAAAAATTCTCAGCCTCACTAATAATCAGAAAAATGCAAGTCAAAACTACAATGAGATACCACCTATCTCCA
>CAUYQG010131015.1:0-34283 GCA_963574415.1 Tarsius wallacei
GATAAATTCAGAATATGGAACATTCTATTAAAATGTTCTGTAGGACAACTGACCAGACCTCTTCAAAAAATCAACATAGTGGGGGAAAGTGAGAACATGATTCTAGATTAAAAGAGCCTGAAACCTGCACACCCATGATCATAGCTGCATTATTCACAAGAGCTAACATGTGGTAGCAATCAAAGTGTCCATCAACAGATGGATACATAAGCAAAATTTGGCCTATACATAGATTATTATTCAGTCTTAAAAAGAAAAGAAATTCTGACACAGGCGACAACATGGATGAACCTTGAGGACATTATGCTCAGTGAAATAAGCCAGTTACAAATACTGAATAATTTCGCTTATATGAGGTACCTAGGCAAATTCACAGAGACAGAAAGTACAATGGTGGTTGCCAGGGCTGGGGGAAGAGAATGGAGAGTTATTGTTTAATGTACACAGTTTCAGTCTGGGAAGAAGAAAAGTTCTGGAGATGGATGGTGGTGATGGTTGCATAGCACTGTGAATATACTTAATAAAGTTTCCCTCTCTCCTTTTCTGAAGTTTCACTTTCCACAGTTTCAGTAACTCAAGGGCAACTTCAGTCAGAAAATAGTTGAGTACAATACAATGAGATATTTTGAGAGAAAAAGACAGATACCACATTCACATAAGTTGTATTTCAGTATGTTGTTATAATTGTTCATTTTATTATTAGTTATTGTTGCTAATCTCTTACTGTGCCAAATTTATAAATTAAGCTTCATCATAGGTATGTATGTACATATAGGAAAAAACATAGTATGTACAGGGTTTGATATTACCTAAAGTTTCAGGCATCCACTGAGGGTCTTGAAATGTATCCTCCACAAATAAGGGGGAACGACTGTATCACTGATTTCAGTGTACCCTTAAGGGTACCCTTTAAAGATGATTAAGATGGTAAATTTTATGTATTATGTGCATTTTGCCACAATAAAAAAATTGAAAGAAAAAGACAGTGAAAGTCATATAATAAAGTATATGATATTTCATTGGTTTGTAGCTGCTTAAACAGTTCTAGAGAAAGAGTTAGCTATAGAGCGATAAATGGCAATAGCAATATTCTGGGAACATCTGGAGAAATCCGAACATGTAGGGAGTAGTAATTGAAATTAGGAAGTAGTTAATTTTACTAGGAGCGTTAATAGGATTGTGATTTTATAGGGAAATGATCATATTTTATGGAGAGGCATACTGAAGTATTTAGGTAAGAAGTATCGCTGTTTCTATAACTTCCTTTAAAATGGTTCTGAAAAAAAATATGTACATATCTGTGTGTGAATGAACATAGGTATGTATTTATGTGAAGCAAATGAGCCACATCTTAACAATTATTCAATCCTAGGTGGTGGGTACATGGGTGTTCGCTGTACTGTAATTTTTATTTTTTTTGTTTTGAAATGTTATAATACAGAATTAAAAATAAAAGTGGGGCAAAAATGCCCCTACAGATACTCTAGGGTTGCTGTAAGCCTAAAATAACATAGTCCATGAAAACATGTTGAAACTGTTAAACATTCCACAGGTGTAAGATAATACCCATTTTTGTCTTTGAGGAGAAAACTGAGGCCCACAGTAAATAGATGACTCTGTATCAGAGGTCTTTTAACAAGCATAAAAATGTTACTCAGCTCTGTGGAATACTTTGTCAATAAGGTAAATACAACTTTGTACTAAGATTTTTGAAAAATGACCATTTGTTGAAGAAGTAAACACTAATTAGAGTGTCTGTTCACACTGGCATGGAGTGCTCTGTAATTCTGTGAAAGTTGTTATGGCAGAAATATTACATAATGGCTCATGTTTTTGAGTGGTTGGCTGTTCAGATCGAGAACACAGGTGAGGCCCAGGCATGCAGGTAACAACATGCCAGGAGCAGGGGCCCTCTGGCCAGCCATGGAATGTAGAAAGTTCTTTCTCAGAGCACTCCAATCACTTGCAGATGCCACCATGCCTTAAAGGGGAGGAGAGTAACAGGTAACAGATTCTCTGGTCTCAATGAAGTCATTATCTGGCACCAGTAAAGTCATGTTCAATATTTGTTACCTTTTACCTCAGTTTAAGAAAGAGACAGAGAACAGCATTCTCTCACAAGTGGGAACATGCTAAAACAACATCAAAACACTCAAGCATTGAATTCAGCTGCAGTTGTTTGTTTTTTTTGGGGGGTGGGGGGAGGTGTGGTCTAAGGAAATAAGGGATTTTAGAGCAAGCTAGGACCCAGAGACCCAGGATCAAATGCCAGCTGTGCCAACTTGGGCAAGTTCTTTAACTTCTCTGTAAAACAGAAATAACAAAAGCTACCTCAAAGAGTTTGTGTGAAAGTTAAATCAGAACATTTATGCACTTTCTGGCACACAGCACATCCTTGTAAAATGTCAATTCCCCCTTTCCACAGAGGGTTTGTCTCCCTCCTCTTCTGTGACCATCCCCTTAATTCTCGTCAACCCATTCTATTATTCTGAAAAGCAAAAAAGTGAAAAAGATGAGAAATCAAAACTTGTATCAGCAAAACAAAACTGTAAGCAACTTACTATACAGAAATAGCAGGATGGAATACAATGGAATATTATACAATCTTTTCAAATGTTGCTATAGACTTCCCAGTTATCATGGTAGAATTAAACCTCTATACAAAATCTCGGCCTTCTCACATCTTAACCAAAAAAAACCATATTAAGGCTGAAATATTCATTCACCATAAAAATACCAAAAAACAAGCAAAAAAAAGAGAACACCCTAGCGTCATAAACTCAAAAAGAGCCTGCCAAAGAAAGTGCAGGAAGACAGGTACAATGTGGCAAAGCTTAGACATCCTTAGGAAGATAAAACAATGAATAAAGAAAGATCCTGGGAGTTATCACTAATACTATCCAATCTAGAGAAAAACAGCCCAAGTTATCCATATATTCCCCTCTTCTGACTAGGGAAGAGTGAAAACATCCTCTGGGGAGAAAAGGATAAAATGACACCATGAACCATGGTGCTGATTATCTCTGCTGGAAGGAATTAAAAGCTCCGGTAGTCTATGGTGAAATCCAGGGCTAATCCAAGGCCAGAGAATACTGCCAAAGGGTAGGCAGTGTGTGCCCCCATATAGGAAGACTAAGCCCACTGAACAGGATCTCCAAAAGATCACAGAAGAAAAGGTTGCCAAGCCCACATCTAGCCAAGACTACTGAGCACTCAGTATACCACCTGCTGTAGCTCAGCTGGCCCTGGCCACTTCATATGTCTTCAGGCTATTGAAAGCATGAAGAAACTAAATAAAGTAGCCTTCAAACTTCAGTTGGGTGGCAAGGGAGAAAAAAAGAGAGGCTTCTGGCAAAGAGATCAAACAAAGATACAGGCTGATTTACGCAAGAATAAAGTGAAAAAATAAGTCAACAACAAGGCATGGTATCTATAAACACAGACTCCTAGGGGAAAGGCAAGAAAGCAACATTGTATCAAAGACAAAGAACTCAGTCTAAAAGAAAAAAATAATCCAAAAAAGATCCCCCCCCAAAAGATCTTTGAGTCCTAGAATCTATGAGTATAAATTCAAATTCAAAGACAATATTTAAAAAGGAAAAATAATTAAGACTGTAGACCTAAAGAAATAAATTTGGGACTAAAAATCAACACTAGAAATATATGAAATAGGATCTACAAAGAACTAAAGAAAGACGGCTTAAAATCAATTTACTAACCAGAGGAAAACAAAATGAACACAGTGAAAATAGACAAAAACAAGGAATTCAAGTAATCAAAGTAAAACAACTATAAAGTTCAAAGACAATGCTACATACAGACAACTGGTACCCTTACAGCAGACAACTCACTACATAGAACCAAGTAAGTGTTTGAAGAGATAATACAAGAAAATTCTCCTGGCTGGCCATGGTGGCTCACGCCTATAATCCCAGCACTTCGGGAGGCTGAGGTGAGAGGATTGACTGAGCCCACAGGTTCCAAAACAGCCTGGGCAACTTGGTGAGACTTCATCTCTACAATAAATCAAGAAAAATTAGCCAGTGTGATGGCACATGCCTGTAGTTCCAGCTACTTGGAAGGCTGAGACAGAAGGATTACCTTAGCCCAGCAGGTCGAGGCTGCGGTGGCTGTGAGCATGCCACTGCACTCCAGCCTGGGCGACAGAATGAGACTCCAACTCAAAAAAAAGAAAAAGAAAAAGAAAAAATTCTCCTGAAACAAGCAATTGAATCTGTTGATTTAAAAAAATACATCAAGTACCAAAAACCATGACACACATCATGCAGCAGCAATAGAGAGGGTGCCAAAAAATGTATACACATTTTCAGAAAGAAAAAAAACTGTATTAAAATTGTAATACTCAAGATGAATACAAGTCACATTTGACTTCTGCAATTACAAGAGGTGCTCAAAGTGGTTACCATCAGCGTTCAGACACTTTTAATTGTGATGAACATCTCTTAAAATGTGTATACATTTTTTGGCACCCCCAATATACATGAGGATTAAGTTATACATCAAATATTTTAAAAGGATTCCTCACACATCTAATCCATAGGCAGCAATAATCTCTAAGGGAAGAAAAATCAGGCTGGTCTTGGATGCTTCTATAGCAATATTCACAATGGCAGAAGATGGTGACTTCTTTCCAGTTTTATTTAAGTTAAGTTTCAGTGAAATTAAATGTATTACTGTGTAATTTAAGAACATATATTTTATAAAGTATATCTAGTCAGCCAGCCATTTTCCCATGTATAAGAATAGAAAGAACTCTAAAATGATATATTCCTATTAATTATTAAAAAGGAGAATTATGTTTTCCTTCTCCCAGAATTCATACCTTGATAACAAATATTAGACAAACTTCCACCTTCTGGAAGTACCTGAGAAAAAGCACCTGCTCTTTTGACTTGCTCAGTTCTCTCCAAAGGGAAGGATCAGCAACTTACCCAATTGGTAAATTGCAAGTAGGAACCTTTTCCTTCCCTCCATCGTCTATGAATGGTCTGTAGGATGCACATATTCTCTGCTCCTCCGGAAGGTAAGCTTACCTGAGCAGGTGTGTACCCGCAGGAACAAAGCCTAAAGTTCTGACTGGATGAGTTTTATTCTGGGGACAAAGTCTTGAGAAGCCTGAATGTGACTGCAGACTGAGATTTCAATCTAAACTCCGAATTTTTCCATACAAACCCCAAGATGATATTTTATACCCCTGTAGCTGGCTGGTATGTCTACTTCCCAGTTGATTCTTAATCAGGAAGGGGCTGGAGTAAGTGCAGAGAGGAAGATATGATTAATTGTCACGCCTCAAGCTTGACCACTGGTCAAGATTATTTCTAAATAGAAGGCTTGAAATTTTTTAAATTCTAAATTTTAAACAATTTTATCTGAAGTATACTTCATAAGTATGTAGTATTTTTATTTTAAAAAGCCACTTGCCTTTAAAACCCTAGCACTACAGAAGAACATCTAACATTACAGAAAAGTGATCACAACGGTTTAGAAGAAGGAACAAGTTTCTAAACAGAACGTATAGTGAGATCCAATTTTATTATTAATTTTTTTAAAGTCACAATAATAACGCATACTGCAGAGAGGCAGGAGCTTAAGCACTTTGGATGGATTATTTCATTTAGAAATCACAAGCTCGTTTGAAGTAGGTATAAGTATCATTCCAATCTTAGAGTGGAGAAAATTGAGAATTAGAGAGGGAAAGCAATTTGCCTAAAGCCACACAAAACTAATCAGCAGCAGACACGGAATTCAAAGACCCCAAAGCCCATTTCTTTTACCACTGTGCAGACTTAGAAGTGATGCATCAAGGTGAGTAGATAAAAGACTTAAATGACACACCCAAATGTTGACAGATAATCTCCAGATTCTTGGGCTTATGGATCATTTTTATTCTTTTTAAATGTATCTATGTTTATCTTCATTCTTCAAACTGTCAACAACACTTATATTCCCTTTATAATAAGTAAAACAGGAATGCCTCTATATTAAGGGGAAAAAAAGCCACAAGTGTGAACTTGAAGTTCAAGTTAGTGGTAGAGCCAGGTGATGTATATTTATAGATATATATACACAGCCAGCTCAGTCAGTGCTCCCTCCGGCCAGGCAGGCCACAGGCCTACAGCAACAGGCTGGAAATGCTTCCTTGCCTGATCTGATCTGCACACCCTTCCACACAGGCCTTGAAGCTGAAAGGAAGCACCCTGATAAAACCCCCACCAGCCTCCCAGCCCCCAGATCACCTGGGGCCTCTTCCCAACAGTCAGGCAGCCTCACTCATAGGCTGGCTTCTCTCTGGTCCCCTAATAACTATCTCTTCCAAGGCGGGTTGGCCCCTTTCAGCAGCTTGCCAAGCTCTTCCTAAGGAGAACAGGAGGGGAAGTTTGAAGGGCCTGCATCCAATTTTTTTTTAAACTGTAAACTGCACGCCCACTTTTTGTTTGGAGACATTTCCTGTGTGTGAACACAGTTTGTTCTGTTACCAGCTTTAAAAGTTATCCAGAACTGATACATCTGAGGCCAAGCTAAAGTGTTAAAAAAAAAAAAAAAAAAAAAAGGCAACTCTAATAGGACCTTTCTTAATGCTAGTTCATCTTGCAGAAATCTGATCTGTGCATAACGCAAAACAGAGGTTCAATACAGAGGTGTCATTGTGTGTTTGGGGTCACGTCCCTAGACCTCCCTCTATTCCTTTGCTGCCCCCATCCTGGTGAGCACAGGGTTCCGGGACAACTGGAGTCCTCCAGCCCTTGGCCACACTGTGCAATGAAGCCATGTTTGCTTCTAGCCAAGTTTGAGCCTGCCCTGGATGCAGTTTGCTCCACAGACTGGCAGACTGACTTTGAGCAGCATTTCACCACACCACTTCAAAGCAGGCAGAGGAGGGGCGGAGGGACAGAGCTATACCAGGAGAGTGCCGACAGCCCCCCGTGCTGCTAACTGGAGTGGCACTCCACTCCACAGTGCCAGCCCTGACACGTCCCTGGCAGCTGTGGCCCCAAGTTCCCAGCCTGCCCCTTCTCCATCACACCAATCTCACCCCACCTGCAAGCACTCTCCCAAGCCAGCCTCTTCCCAACTCTACACCTGATGTCTTGCCACCCTTGGGTTTACCCCTGACCGAGGCTGAGAAAATGATTTTACATCTCCAACCATAAATCTTCTCCCCATCACTCCAGGCCCATCTTCAATCCCAACTCCCACCGTGGCCCCAACACTTTGCTCTTATTTTCAGACACCACACCATCCTGTGAAACCAGGTGCGAGACTTTGAGAGGGTTCAGCCACTGCCTGGCCCAGGACCTGAAACGTTCTAATGAATGAGTCATTAATGAAAAAATTATAAACATGTCATCTCCCACACTAGGATATATCAACTCCATGAGAGCCAAGAACATGCCTTATTCAACTCTATATTGCTTGCAGCACTCAAGGAAGTTGTCAAAGTTAATTAGTTTGGCAGAAACCTGACTTTTTTTTTTTTTTTTTTTTATACAAAGGAGCCTGTGCTGAGAAATTCTGGGAATCATATCACTCCCACCCCCATCAAAAAAACCATGGAGATGGATGAGACTAGAATGCAGATGTCTGGTCCTATCTTAACATAAATACCTGGCCAAATCTGAGACTGGTTGGCACGATGCACAATGACAAAGTCTCTTTTGGTCTCACCAAATCAGTTAGGGCTTCAGGAAGGAGACGGAGTTAGCTGGAAATGTTACCAGGTCTGGTTCCTGCTAAGGAATCCTGGGCGTGAGGACTGGGGGACATGTATGAGTACACACATACATATACATGCACACAGTAAATATATACACACACAATGCTCACCCACATGTCTGTCTAGGGTTTTTTGTTTTTTTGGGGTTTTTTTACTCACACACCCCTTAATCAGATGACGTGATCATGCAGTCCAATCCCTGCATTCAGCAAGGCCCAGAAAGAGGGAAGGACTCGTTCAAAGCTACTCAGTTATCCAATCGGGTTCACTAACACAAGTCCAACAGCCACCACCCCAGAGATAAACATGTGTTACCTTTCTGTAGAAAGAAAGCAAGGACTGTCAGCATTTATGCAAAGACAGGGCTTCCCAGTATGAATGACTGTGTTACCAATATCCCATAATCCTCCTACCTAATCCAAACCCTTAAGAAGACAGAGAATTTGCCTTTGGTTTCTTTGTACTTCTTTGTTCTCCTAGTGTTACAGGTTGAATTTTGTCCCCCCAAAAGATACATTGAAGTCCTAACTCCCAGCACTTGTAAACGTGGCCTTATTTGGAAACAAGGACTTAGCTTATGTAAGCAAGTAAAAAGTTCATTAGGGTGGGACCTAATCTGACTGATGTCCTTATAAGCAGAGAGGAGAGAGACACAGGGGAAAATGTCATGCAAGACAGAGGCAGAAACTGGACTGATGCAGCTGTAAGCCAACAAATACCTAGGACCCACCGCCACCACCAAAAGCTAGGAACAGGGAAGAAAGAAGTCTGCACAGAGTCTCCGAGAAGCATGGCCCTGCTGACACCTTGATTTCAGACGTTTAGCCTCCAGGACTGTAAGACAATAAATCTATTGTTTGAAACTAACCAGTCTGTGGTAATTTGTTATCGTTGTCTTAGAAAACTAACATACCTGGTTTCTTCCTTCAGAAACACCCAGGGAAGCACATTCATTTCATCCACCCTCTCACCTCCAGGCCCATGTCCACCTCACCATCAAAGGATAAACTGTAAAAGTCACTTTCTCATTTACAATATAACCCACTTTTGGTCTAACATCTGAAATACTGGAAATGTTAGAGAATAACCCTGCTGTCCTATGAACTCTACAAAAGGAAAGGTTTAAATAATATATGAGGGCCCCACTCTCCCACCTCTGCTCCCAAATAAAGCACAACAGAGCTCAGAAGTGGTCCAGGAAGGCAAGAATTAACATACAGTCCTTGGTGAAAAGTGTTTTCTTTCAGGCTGTGAGAGGTCGAGCTCAGGTGCATTATCCACTAGATAGGGATGGTGAGAAGTCAACCAAGGAAAGAGCTGCAAGGACTGATGTAAACACCACCCATGGTCAAAGCCTGGCAGGACGGCCTCACTCAGGAGTGACCTGGGCCTTGACTCACAGAGGTCCCATCCATCTGACTGTGACATCCTGTCAAGATTGATGACGCATAACACTGATGGGGTCAGGGGCCAGCAGAGACAGGTAGGAAGAAAATAAACAACCAGGAGGCAACAGAGCTGAATTGACCACCTGTGACCACTACAACTTGGCTCACTGGGCACAAAAAGAAGAGCAGCCACCAGACCTGAACAGGAGAGCACTCAGCTTCTTTTTTGGGAATCTAAGATATTCCACTTGTCACACTGGATATTCTCCCTGATAGCCTTGGGTGCCACAAGTCATTGAGCCATTTTTAGCCCCTGCCCGGTTACTGTTATTTTGAATACAGAAGTGTTCTCCAATGAAATCCAAAGTATTCGAAGACAAATAAATATAAATGTATGTATTTTTATCTGCTCACTCAATTAAGCATAGGTATGGCACCTCTTAGAAAACACTGAGTCTATTTAAAAAAAAAAGAACTAAAAAAAAAAAAGTTTTAAAACAAAGTTTACTAGAGAAAGAAGAGAGGAAGGAAAGAGAGACATGCCAGAGCAGGCATGGGTGAGAGAAATCGCCAAAGAGGAACATTTTTAAAGAGAATGAGAGAAGTGATTTTTTTCCTCCAACATTTACCAAAACAATATTTTCATTTATATAGGAGAGGAACGCCCAAAAAACCAGAATTATTTTTTTGGAAGGCGGGGCCCCTTAGAGTATAGGCTTCCCTGGCTAGGTAAGGGGTTCTAGAAACTCATCTGCATCAGCGTACCGCTAATGTTATTGTCACAATTTGCAGAAGGTACATCCCAAGTTACTGGCTCTTCCACCATGACAATGCACCTGCCCACACAAAGTTGAGTGTTCAGTAGTTTTTGACCCAAAACAGCATGACCCCATGTCCTACCCTCCCTATACACTTGATCTCACCCTGAGTGACTTTTTTTGTTTCCCCAGAAGAAGAAAGTTTTGCAGATGTAGAATAAGTAAAACAAAAAATGGCAGAAGCACTAAAAGCCATCAAAAATGACAAGTTCAAAAACTGTTGTGAGCAATGGAAAAAGCATCTTGAGAAGTGTACTGCATCAAACGAAGAGTACTTTGAAGGTGACTGAAGTTTACACATGTAAGAATAAATACACTTTTTAAAATAAATAAATTCCAGGTTTTTTGGAGTCTCCCCTCATATGTTTATAATCATGATTTCCGAAAATAATACAATAAAACTATCCATTGTCTCCACTTCCTGATTGCTCACCTGCTCACACCCGCTAGCTAATGTGTGCCTGCTTGGGGCGGGGGGTGCACACAACTGGGGGTCATAAATTTGTGTCCTGATTTTGCCTGAGATGAAAGCAACAAATACAGAGATTCAGCAATGTTATATTTTAGAAGACCTAAGAACAGGTTTTCTAATAAAAGGCCAAGGCCAATCTTGGGACACAGAGACAATATGCCTAATGGACAGTCAGTTGCACCTGTGTGTCTCTAGCAGTTGATCAGGGCTGCATTTGGATTTAGACCAAGCACTGCTGGCTCACGTGCCACTCTGAGCCCAGTGCAGCAAGGAGGCCCTCCCCATCTGCTCCCATCAACTGCAAGCTGCAAAGCTGCAAAACTGCTCACTGACTCTTTGACCTGTTTATATGCATTTCCTTGATGCATATATACAGCTTGGTAAAGGTAAAAGGAAGGTGCCTATTTATGGTTTTTGTTTCCAAAAGATATCCTCTGTTTGGCTTGCTAAGAAACTGATGTTGGCACGTTAAACCTCCCAACCTACATAAGTATTTACCAGCACTGGGGAGGCAACACAACATGCCATACAACCAGTCAGGAGTCTTTGCATAAGGACAGGAAAGGCCTGTTTGAGGCTCTTCTGTGTCTATTTCAATGGGGCTAGTTCCCTTGAAGTTTTTTCTCCTCAATCCTCACTCTGGCCAAGACATACGCTCCTTGTCTACATTTCAGGAGGAGGCTAAAAATCTGAACTCAACCATGTGGCATGCTGTGCACCCCACGCATGTATAGCTTCGAGAAGAGGCTGATGTGATGTGCCACACTGGAATACATGCTGGTTATGCAAATTATCCCACAAGACACAGCAAACTCTGAGTGCCATCGCTGCAGCACTTTGGGAAGTAAAATGGCCGAAGAATGGTGTCTGTCACAAACGACAGCTGCTGTACTCATGAACGTCCCACTGAATTGCACAAGAAACCTCTGAAACCAAGCTCAAGGGAGGCATGCCCTCCACAACCTTGAGAGCTGCAGTGGCCAGACCCAGGGCAAGTCTTGTTCACTCCAGGAGAGAAGGGGAGCTGGTACTGATGCCACAGTCAGTCAAGTTCCAGGAGGACAGCTCTAGGTGGCTCTGTGGATCTACTCAAACAATTCTGACCCAAAAAACCAACAGAGAGATTAGCTAATCAGCACCATTGTTTATTTTACAGTTTGGATCACAATAACTGAATCTTACATAATAAAAACATATGGGTCCATGCTGCTTAGAAATTTTCATCTTCATTATGGGAATTCTTCGCAGAGTAAACACAAGATTTCAGGTACAGTATTTTAAAGCTTATATAATCAGTTGAGGGCAGCTTTCCAATTTCAACTTGCTTATATTCAAGGTGGTAATTTCTCATTCTAATCAGTTGAATATGGGAGCGCAGCATCAGAAAGGGTGAGCAAATCCAACAATTAGAGAAGGAGCATGGTTACTTTACATAAGCCTTCTGCAAAGGGAGAAAGACAATAGTCATTCCCAGAAGTATTTACAGGAAAAACACCACTGTGACAAGTTTCCCTTCCAAGTGCAGAAATGAAGGTAAAAATGATCATTTCCATCCTTCTCAAGTTCCTATAGTTATGTAGGCAGTGATTTAGGGAGTAGTTTGCCTACTCTTCTACAAGAGTATAAATTCCATTTCTTCTAAAAAATGGAATTTATTTATTTAAAAATGTGTATTTATTTTCACATGTTTAAACTTCAGTCACCTTCAAAGTACTCTCTGTTTTATGCAACACACCTATCAAGATGCTTTTTCCACTGCTCAAAACAGTTTTTGGACTCATCAGTTATGATGCCTTTTAGTGCCTCTGCCATTGTTTTGGTTTACCTCTTCCACATTGGTAAAACATTTCCCTTTGAGGATTTTTCATCTGGGGGGGGGGGAAAGTCACTCAGGGTGAGATCGGATGAATAGGGAGGGTGGGGCACAGAGGCCTTGTTGTTTCTAGTCAAAAATTGCTGAACACTCAGTTCAGTGTGAGCAGGTGTGTTGTCACGGTGGAAGAACCAGTCACCCATTTGCCACAACTTGGGATGTTTCTTCTGCAAATCATGACTCAACTTTCTCAAAACTTCCAGATAAAAACGCTGGTTGACCGTTTGATCTGGAGGAACAAATTCTGAGTGTACTACAAGGGGTCCACCCTCCAAAAGATAATTCTGTTTTTTGAGAGGCCCGCCTCATACTCTACTACTATTGTTTCCAGAACTATGTGTCGAAAGCCTGCTGGGTCCCTGCCTATCCTAATTCCGCACAATTGGAAGCTTGAGTATCCACAGAGAGAGAGCTACAACAGGCTTTAGAGCTACCAAGAAAATGTTTCAAGGGCTACCTCGACAGGTTCATTATCCAGAGACCTCAAAGCTGTCCTGAAAGACAACTTGCCAGACAAATTAGAAGTTGCCACCACATGGCACAGAACCCACTAAGGGAGGGAGGGAGGGAGGTTGGGTGGGTGAATGGGTGGGACAGACCCACAGATGGAAAAACAAATGGCATACTCCAGGGTTTTAACTGGACTCTGGTGACTGCAAAGTAGTTAGCTACTGCGACTTGTTCCAGCTGCCATACCCTAGAAATGAGGGTAGCTGCCATACCCTAGAAATGAGGGTCATACCACTGCCTGCTGGAATGTGTTTGTGGCCACAGCCTGTTCCCCAGATTTTCAGAAGGCAAAGATTTTTAACAAAAACCAATGCTAAGAAAATAAGACTTCATTACTGTCGGTACTATCTTTGAATCCATTACCACGTAACTTAAAATGCCACTTGGGATGTTACATCCCTGAAAAGGAGAGTACTGAAGAAGTACTATGGAGGTATTTATGAAGGAAATCATGAAGGTCAAGGTTAAAGATGGGCTCACACCCCTTCTTCTCCCTATTAAAAAAGTAGGGATTATAGCAACCTAAGTTACCTTTTGCTTTTAAATACTCTCAATGAAACTTGACTGGGAGAGATAAACACGACTTTTAAGTACAAGAAAATACTAATGACCAACTATTATATCTCAGACAGTGAAATAAGTATTCCGTGTTTGAAGAGGAATGCCTGGTCATTGGAGAAATAGCTGGGCTGGTTATCCTTGTTTCTATTAAAGAATTAGGCTAGTAAGTCATCAGTAAGAACTTTCCTTTACAGAGGGGTTGACTCAAAGCCACAAAGAAGAACCAAAATTAAGAAGTTGGGAGTTGCCAACTGCTGAGAGTCTGTGCACATCCAAGGGAATGCTTCCCCTTTCTGTGTTCACTGGAGCAGCCAATGAAGGCTCTCAGGCCTGCTCACTCCACAACTGCAGCTGCAGAAGATTCCATGCTTTAGACACGGTTCCTTCCTTGGCAAAATCACCAGAGTTAACAGGGCTTGGGGAGCTCAGTGGTCCTCCAAGGACAGGTTCTCTTTCCTGAAGCCCATGGCATTTGAGTGTAAACATAAAAATTTACCTAAAATATGCACCGCAACCTGATTCACCAAAAAGGGCCCAGTTCATTCTCTATTCTTCCCAAGGACAGGTTTGACCAGACTTGGGGCAGGAAGGCTGCTTCTAAAACTATAGATGGAAGGAGAGTGGTATTGTGTAGAAGGTATCTTCCTAAACATTTGCCACAAACCATAACCTGAGATGGATGGATTCATGGGACAGGAAACAAGACTGCATCAACAGCTCCTTTGTTTTACTTTTGAGAAACAGACAAAAGACTAAGATTGGGGAAATACCCACAAACATACTTGCTGCAGCCTGCTTAATTCTGCAAGAGGACTCAAGGCAGCAGACAAGGCACAAGACTTGGGCCCTTCTGGGCAACCAGGGCTGAGCTCTGAGGTGGCACATCTTAAATAAGGCTGCCTGGAGGGCAGCATATGTCTGCAACATATGTCCTTTGGTCCTCCCCCTCTGACACCTTGAAGTGGCCATTCAGCCTTTTAGCCAGTGAAAACAGAGCGAGCTACAGGAGCTCAGATCACCAGTTTCAGAGACGGGAGCCCATGCCGCACACAATATCCCAAATCCCAAGGTCCCTGGGAGGGACTTCTGTTGGAACAAATGACATTGAGCAGGGTTATACCTTTATTTTTAAAACAATTGTTGAATACCATTGCCTATGAGAAGTACTCTATCCCGTGTCCATTTATTTAAACCTCTCAACCATCTGTAAGATAAGCTCTATAATTGTCCCAGTTTTGCAGATGAGGATGTGGAGACTCAGGTAAGTCAAGTCACTAGGAGCTGGTAAGCAGCAGGTCCAAGTTCAAATCCAGGTCTTCTAACTCCAAATCCATCTCCACTGATCCTCAGCTGTTTACCACTTACCCTCAGCCTCCACTACCCTGTGGCCACAGACCAGAACAACAGACACTGAGGACATTTCAAAGCAAGAGATCAGGGCACCTGACATTTCCAACCAGGCCTGCCTGTCCCTGCTCTACCCAACTTAAAGTACCCATGGACTGTAAATTATCAACATAAATAATCATTCCTAGAGTAGGTTCCTCTCCCACATGACTAATTTTTATAGCACCTTTAAGAGAAAAAATGGATTGGTGTATTTATAATAATGGAATAAACAGAATTAGTAACTGGTACATAACTTATTTCTTACTTTTAAAGATTTTTATCAACTAAACAAAAATGCTCATGCAGAGCATGAAAGTACTTGAGTATGTAATTCACTAAACCGAAACGTAGCTGAAATATTTTTATTTCTCATCGGTTGGGGCTACATAGTTATTATGTTTGCAGTAAATATGTATAGCCATATATCATTAATAATAATAGGTAATATTTATTGGGCACTATGTGCCAGAGAGTGTTCAAAGTGCTCTGCATGTGCTGACTCAGTCAACCCTCACAGCAACCCTGAGGGTAGGTACTATTATGGCTCCAGTGCTAAAATGAAAAACTAAGGCACGGAGAGGCCAAGTAACCAGTTCAAGGTCACAGCGTTGGTAAGGGAAGGACATAAGAATGAATTCCAGTTCTTCTGACACTCTTCAAAAGAAACATGCCTGCCTCAGACATTTGCCATTCTCCACCTTAGAATTTCAACCACTTACCTTGGAGTCTTAACCATTAAACAAGAATTCCTCTCATGCTAACATATAAACATTTAGATTACATGAGACACAAGTGTCTTAGAACTACATCAATTCACTTAGCCTGTGAACCAAGGTTAACGATGGTTCGAATTGTCCCTTCATACCTTCAAAAAGTACAGCATTGAATAGTTGGTATATGCAACCCTGTACATGTCCATGTATGTAAATATACAAGGGGGACCCCAAAAAAGCCCAGAATTATCTTTTGGAGGGCGGGCCTTCCCCCACTAGCTTAGTGTTCTAGGACACTAAGACATCTAGACATTGGCATCATTGTGCCAGTTAGTGTGTTGTTATAAGAGGCTGCACTTGGCTTCAGTGAATTTTTTTTTTTTTTTTTTTAGATTCTTTCAACATAATTGCCCATTCCATGATGGGTGATTTACACAAACAATCTGCCCACACTGCACTGAGTGTTCAACAGTTTTGACCAAAAACTGCATGACCCCCATGCCCTACCCTTCCTAGTCACCCGATCTCTCCCCAAATGACTTTTGTTTTGTTTTCCCAATGAAAAAAGTCCTCAAAGGGAAACATTTTGTCGATGTGAAACAAAAAACAGCAGAAGCTCTAAAAGGCATCAAAATTGTCAAGTTCAAAAACCGTTTTGAGCAGTGGAAAAGGTGTCTCGATAGGTGTATTGCATCAAATGGAGAGTACTCTGAAGGTGACTAAAGTTTAAACATGTAAAAATAAATACACAAGTTTTCATAAATAAATTCTGGGTTTTTTGGGCCCCCCTCGTTTAACGCATACAGCAATATATAGACTATTATAGAGTACATATGCAAAACAGAAGTACTTTGACTCTACTTTGTACAAACATGCTTCTTAAATGATGCATGTAGTGAAATAGCTACAAGTCGGAAGCCAGAAAAATGCTGCTAGTAGGGAGTTTTATTCTCCAGCATTTCTACATGAAATACAGCAGCATCCTCATCATTTTTGAAACACTGCATGTACTCATTTCCAGGCCAGTCTCTAAGGGAATCCAGCCCCTTTTGAAGGCAACACCGCAAAGTTTGCTTTTAGTTACACAAAATAAATTCACAAAGATCTTCTTGGTCAAGCTGCCTTTGGCCCGCATTTCACTGATGACTTTTGGGTAAGAGGAAAGCTGTCTAGTGTAATCCAGAACCCCAGCCCAGCAGTGTGCAAGATGAGCTGTAATGCTGAGCAATTGATTAGCAAGGCAACGCCACTGCAGAGAGGCCTCTCAGTCAGCTTTCTCATAAGACAACTAAAATTGAAATGGGGAGAGCTAACAAAATTCAGGGACAAGCTCTTGCTCATTTTACAACTAATTCAGTTTCTTTGTTAAACACACCAGCAACCTACTACCCCCTCCCCAAGAAACAAAGGTAGTTGAAAGGGATTTTCAGAAATACATTTTTCCCCTTAATAATTATTAGCTAAACATTTTAAACCAAAACTACAAGAAAAAAATAATCAGGAAAATTTTATTTCTTACTACCTGGAGCTACACAGTAATTATGCAAAATAGCAGGGAATTTGTCACTTTGAGTAACCATACGTGCATACAATAATTTGATTAAGTAAAATACAGTTACCTTAGTCATCATACTAATTTGACAAGGACTTTAAAAATGTCTCTCAGCTGTCTGCTTCTGGGCTAGATACGCAAAAACCCATCTTCAAAATGATGCTTCTTTAGGAAAAAACAGCGTAACAAATCCAGCAGTTTCACTTCACCCATTAAGTACAAGCCCACTGGATGTTCTCAGGCTGCAAAAAAAATGCTACTGCAAAGCAGTGAGATAAAGTCTCATTAGCCACACTAAGTCATCTATGTCATTACTTTGTCACCACAACCTCAGACTTACTTTTGACTAACTCTAAATAGGGAAATGCCTCTGGTTCATAGGAACTTCCTGCATGCCCCACCCAGAAGACTAGACTAGCCTTTTTTCAGTTTTCATCCCGAGGAAATTCAAATGCATTTGTATGCCTCAACTGTAATTGCTCAGAGATGTCAGAAGTTTTAATTTCCTGTACACATGCTTATCTACTCCAGGACTCAATAATTCGATAACATACAGGAACCTCTATATGCAAGGATACCCTCCCTGAATGGCTTAAAACATCTCAGTGGGTCTTTACAAAGCACCGATACAGTACACACAAAATGACTTTCTCTCAGTGCAGTTCCCGTATGCCTGTGCCTTCTCCAACCAGCCCAAGACATAAGCAGATGTTATACCCTTGCAAATAGGTCAGTTCAGACTGGAACCACCAGAAGCAAAGACCCAAGTAGGGAAAAATTAAAACTACAATCTCTGAGCCACACACAATGGTTATCAAACTGAGTGGGCTTCTCCTCTTACACTGAAAAAATTATTTCATAGCCAGTCAGGAAGTTTAAGTGACAACAATAGAACATCCCTGTGACTGTTGGCTTATCTGAAGCAAAATTTCCTTAAGACATGTAAAAATGAAAAGATTTCAGCATCCACACAGCTGGCCCAGGCTTCACCTAGATTACCTTTTCTATAGCATCACTGAGTTTGGCTGTCAGGACCAATATCCTTCTGCACTTCCCTGGAAGTCCCCCATACCAAGTCAAAAAGTTATAGATCCCCAGCAGCCTTCTCATACACAGTACATTTCTTCCTTGCATTTCCTCCCTGGACAGGTTTTTGATGGAAAGTTCACACTCACACTCGCACACAAACACATTCACACACAGAGAGAGAGAAACCCTGCTTTTCAAAGTCGCTTCTCAAATCACAGGCAACTTCCTGCTTCAGTTGTGCACTTGGGGAGTCTACACTAGTGTCATTGAGAACACTGGGAAATCTGTCTTTTCAGAAGGGAAAGGGAGAAATGAAATGAAACCTGCAAATATCTTTTAAAAGGCAACTAGGGAGATGATATAAGAAGATGGCTCCATGGACTTTTGGAACCAAACAGGAAATAATGTCATTGGCATTGCATTTGGAATCACCCTCCTCTCTATGAAAGAGAACATTGTTGGCAATATTCCAAGGCAAGCCCTTCCTCAGGTATCTGAAATACTTCATTAGAGGGGCAGGCTGATTGCCAACATAAAGATCACATACAACACACACCGTGCACGTGGACCTTGCCTGTGTTATCCCCTCCAGACACAGTGGGCTCAGGTTTCCTAAGAAAGCCATTAAAAGGAAGAAATCTGCCTTTCCTGCACACAGTCTGCAATATTTCATTCTCCGATTATCCACAGAGAAGTCTCACATGGTTGAAGAAACAACAAACTTTTTTTTCCTACCTCCCAGATAACAGATGAAAAGAAAACTCTATCATAACCCAAAGAAGTAAAGCCCATAGCAAGCTGAATCAGTCAACCCTGGCAAGCCAACTATTTATTTTCATGAGGTTCAGACGGCCAGGCAAAGTCGAGGGCAGCCAGGCAAAACAGAGCCCTGGGAACCTTATGCCTCCACTCCCAATAATCAAAATGAATTCAATGTCCGAGGCCTGTCCTCTCCTGGGCCTCCATCTGCTTTCTGCAAGTCACCTGTTGACTCCTGTTACCCAACCCCACAGAACCAGGCTTTCTGACAGCCAAGGCTAGAAGTGCCCGGATGCCACCACCAGGTGGACTGAATTTCTCCTCTGGGATTGTTCTGGGATTACAATCAACCTCCTATCCCCTGCCTCCAGAACTCCACCACCCCAGGAGCACTGTGCTTCTTAACTTTCTAAAGGAGCAAGGCCATTCATCTGGTTGAAGCTCAGCTTCATTTCTTTGTAAAATCCTTAGATAACTGCAAGCAAAAAATAATAAGCCCACACCTTTATCATTCCTGGGGTGAAAAGTTCTGTTGGTGTTTGCCATACATGAATAATGTACTCTACTGAGCAAAATTGGTTTGAGGCAAACAAACTGTTAAACTGAAGGCAGTTGTTGATATACTAATTATCTCCTTTTAAACATAGACCAGGTTAGGTATTATGTACTTTGCATATGCCACACCACAGACCTACATATATTTTATTAATGTGACTTTGCATGTTTGTAATACATGTACCAATTTAAATATTTTAACAGTCAAATCCCCCCTAAGAAGCTCTGATAAACTGACTTCCAAAACAGTTATCCCTTGTTCCCCAAAGTCCCAGGGCCACAGATACTGTCTGCAACTGTGTATTATAATTACAGACAAAATGAGCTCATTTTATAAAACAAAACAAAATGTGCTTTTGGCTACGGGGTTCACTTGCAGCACACAAGTTATGGCTACACAGAGCAGAAACAGGGATGTAAAGGCCTTTCAACTCAGAAAGAGCAAGAAAAATGCAATTGATTTTCAAAAGCCCTGGAATTCTGTTACCCTAGGAATAGAGCTGTTTGAAGACCCTTCTCTCATAACCACATAACTTATCCAACACCAGAGACCAAGTAACACTTGTACGTCCCTGTAACGGCAAGCCCTGAGCCTTAGGAGACTTTATGAATGGTATAGGGTCCCCAGTGTCTGGCACTCATTAACTTAATCCAAGGCCAGGAATGAGGGGTTAATGATAACATCAGGCAGTGCATGGTTCTATCTCTGGATATGGTTTTTCAACAGTCAAAATCCAATTCCAATTGTCCAATTCTATCTCCATCAAACTTGTTCGTGAACACTCAAAGTCTGTGACATTTGATTCCAGTTTCAGTCAACAGCCAAGTAATGATTTAACACTATAAACTCTGAAAAACCTTCTCGTGTTTGGGAAGGGCTGTAGTCGGGTCTGGAAGTGTACTCTCTGGAACTCAAGTTGGGACCCCCTGAGCAGGGCAAGAGAAAATGACAAGTAGGTGGTACCTGACAGTGCTGAGTCATTACAAGCTGTTTCCTCTGATATGTTATGCACCCATGGGCCCTTTGAGTATTAACATCCTCTTTCTGGAGACACATAAATTACATACACATTGTGCAAAATGATGCAACCCTCTGTGGGCGAGGGATCACGGTGGGGAATTTTGCTTTAAGAGCGGGTAGCAGGAACTACACAAACTCGCGCTGCTCTCCAGGTACTGTAACTTTATCCCAGGCGCTGAAAGACAGCTACTGGGATACCGGGTGGGAATATCCCCCCTACATCCCTGGCTCAGATCAATGCCACACTAGGGCACATTTTACTCTAAGCTGTTATATCCCCCGCGTAATCGGCGGATGGAGAAAGCGCCAGGAGAAAATGATGCATAATGGATTTGTTCTCCAAGAGGATGGAATGGAGAGTAGAGGACGCAGGATGCTAGCTGGCTTTTCCTCCCATGTGCAGGTCACCTGAAAACCCCGATGCCTTGCTCTCCAAGGAGGACCCTGAACTCACCATCTGACTCTGCTTTCAGCCGGGGAGCGAAACAGTTTCACGCCCACCTACCTGCCGCGGGTCTCCTCCCTGGACACCCCTAGCCCCCACCGCGCGCGAGCCGCTGCCGGCTTCCACGGTCCCGCCCGCTCCCGGCTCGCCCGGCAGCCCCGGCCGGCAGCTCCCCCGGCGGCCGCCTCTGCACCACTCGCCAACCTCCACGCTGGGCCGAGGTCATGCCCGCCTGCCCCCAGAGCCTAGGCGGCCCCCTCCTCGCCCCTGCCGGGGAGCCGGACTGAGGAAGGGCCCGCGGCGGAGTTGGCACGAGGAGACTCACCAGGTAGGCGCCCACCGTGCCCTGCGCCAGCATCAGGGCGCACTCGGACACCAGGAAGATCTTGATGTTGGAGAAGCAGGACACCTTCTTTTTCTTCTTCTTGTTCCTCTGCGCCTCGTCCCCCTGCAGCTCGCCGCTCCGGCCGCCGCCCGACGAGCCGCCCGGCTTCTTCCCCTGCATCCTTCCCCCTCCGCCGCCGCCGCCGCCGCTTTCCCGCTCGCCCTGGTGTCGGGGCCGCTGCCGGGCGGGGGTACGCGCCGCGAGGCTGCCGCTGCTGTCCCCGCCCCGGGCCCGCGGCGGCCGCCCCCGTCCTGCCGCGGCTGGAGAGGTGGAAGGCACGGCTCCTCGCGGCTGCTGCCGCCGCGCTCGCCCCCTTCCTCCTCCTCCGCCTCCGCCGCCGCCTCCGCCCTCCCCTCGCCTCCTCCTCCGGCTCGGGCTGTGCCAATCACAGGGGCTCCTCGCGCCGCCCGCCGCCGCCGCCGCCTCGCCTCCTGCGGACGGCCGCCGCTGCCATCGCTCGCTTCCCCTCGCCCGCCGGCCGCGCCGGCCTCACCCCGAGGCCCCAGCCCCGAGGCCCGGCCCGGGTCGCGCCGCGCGCCCCCGCCGCGCCGCTCCCTGCTCCCCGCGCGTCCCCGGGGAGGCGCGGGGGGGCGACGGGCTTGGGGCGCGGAGCCCCGCGGCCGAGGCTGGGAGGTGCCGGAGGCCGGGAGACCGGGAGAGGGGCGTCCTTGCGGAGTGAGGGAGGGGCGCCCCGGAGTGAGGGAGGCGGCGCCCGGCCTCTAGATGGCGCTGTGGGACGCGGGGCGCCGGCGGAGACCGGGCGGCACCGCGCCGGGGCGGGGAGGTCGGCGTGCGGAGGCGCCCGGCGCGGCTG
Source organism: Tarsius wallacei (assembly GCA_963574415.1). Taxonomy (NCBI): domain Eukaryota; kingdom Metazoa; phylum Chordata; class Mammalia; order Primates; family Tarsiidae; genus Tarsius; species Tarsius wallacei. The sequence continues at coordinate 22,020 of CAUYQG010131015.1, forward strand.
GTACCCCCGGCTTGGGAACTGGGGCGCTAGGCAGAAGAGCAACCGTTTGCAGGAAGAGCGGGAATACGAGTGCCCAGAATGGGCTTGGCGCACGCCCTTCCCGTCCGCCCGGGTGTTTCTGGGGACAGATGTTGCGCCCTGGGGCTTGGGGAGGTGCCAGAGGTCAGAGCTGCTTGAGGCTTCTGCTGCTTGCCGCCTCTGCTCCTGCTCTCCTGGGCCACTGGGAGAGCCTAAAAGGCCCCAGCCCAAGAGGAGAGAAAGGGGACGTTAGAATAATCCGCCGAGAGCCGCACAGGCTATTGGTCGTCCCAGCCATGATGTCCAGGCGACTGCACGATCTCAGCGGCCCCAGCAGAGGGCCTTCTCCGGCCCTCCATCTGCCTGGCGCCCCGCGGCTGGAGAGCTCAGGAAGCAGTCAGCCACAGGCCTGCCTTGGTCCCCACCCCTCTCCCTGCTATGTGGCCCTGGCCACTGGCCTTGGCCTTCGTCTACATGTCTGGCCCATGGCAGCCGCCCTTTGTAATCAGGATCTGCTAGTTCTCAGCCGCAGCTTTTGGAAGCTAAGAAGAAAACTTAGAGGACTGGGCAGGTACCAGGAAACACCCAGCAGCTTCCACCTGGGCAGTTGGGAAGAGGGTAGGGGGAGTACAAATCATTTGAAAAATCTTTTCTTAATAATTGTGTCAAAGAAAATGATCCACTCTCCTGGGCTCTTAAGTCCCAGTGCGGGCTCAAATTCAAAACTGACACTACCTAAGTTTTACTTTCTCCCAATGAACTTGAATAAGAATAGAGGGTGTAATGGAGGGGGTGTTGTTTTGCCATATCATTTAAATGTAAACTGCTTCATCCTTCTGTGGTTCCAGACATGATCTCACCCAGGCTTGGTGTCACTTTGATATGTGCCTCCCCCCTTGCCCTCCTATCTGAATTGGCTCCCTCTACAGAAGTCTTTTCCTATTTTCCCCCACTTCCTGAATCACTAGCTACATCATTCCCTACCAAACTTATCACTCGAGTCCTTACAGGTCTCCCCTTTTCCTTCCCCCACGCCCTCCCATCACTTATAGCCAACTTTTCTGCAGAATCTGGAGTTTCACCTCCTTGTCCCTATCATTCTGTATCATGGAGGGACCACCTCACTTCCTCCAGAGAAGACCCTTGATAAGTTAGCTCTCTTCCCTGCCTCTGTATCTAAGAGCTGCAAAGCTGAGACTTTTTCCTTGTCTCTGAACAGGGATCCCATTGCTATTGAAATGTGGTTCAGAGCGCCTTATAGCCTTCAACTCTTATTCACATGCTTTGTGATAAGCAAGAGCTAATGTTTATTTTGTGCTTACACTGACCAGACACTGTTCTAGGTGCTTTGCCCAAATTTATAATTTAATTCTCACAACAATTCTTTAAACCAGATTATTAGCCCTATTTTACAGATGAGAAAACTGAGGCCCAGAAAGTTTAACTAACCTGGCCAGTGTCACTCATCTAATAAATGGCAGGGCTAGCCTTTGAAGCCAGGGTGTCTGCTATCAGCCCAGGCTCTTAATAACTACTTTCATATTATCTCATTTATCACTCAAGGGTGGTCCATCTCATGGGAAGGGCAGGACTCATATTATTCCTCTTTTATAGATGGAGACGCAGAAACGTATAGTGACTAGCCCAACATCACACAGCTAGAAAAGGATAGAATTTGCATCTAAGTCCAACCTTTTTTGCTGTATACCGCATTTGACCCATACAGTCTGAGAGGACACAGGCTTTATTTTTTCAGTTTAATCATTTATTTTAGATTTTTAAAAAATGAACTGCCTTTAGAGAAATCACATACTTTTGCTGACAGGGAAAGGATTCCAGATTGGGGCTGTACATTCTCTCTTTAATTAATGGTAAGCAGCCTGCACCTGAAGACTTAAGAATCATCAAAGTCAGCCTGAAGGAAACCAGGCCACAGATTCATGACAGTCAGAAAGAGGGAATTTAACATGTTCCGCTCCTTCCCTCTTTGTGCATTGTTTATTTACTTGTAGATCAGGGCTCCAGGGATGATGAAGTGGGTTTAGGAGCATCAGGTGCTTCTGCTTGGCAGTCTCCTAGCCCCATATGCAGACAGAAGAAGCAGCAGAAAAACTGTAACTACCCTTGCATCTGTACATCATGTTAATGCTTATGAAGTACTTCTGTGTCCTGTATCTCAGTCAAATCTCACAACAGGGAGATCTGGTCTGATTAAGACCATTTTGCTCATAAGAAACAGCAGCAAGTGGGTTTAGAGAGCTCACAGCTAGCAAGTGGCAGGAAGTGAACCTACATTTTCCACCCCAAATTAGTGGTAGCACCAAAGAGGAGGAGGAAGGGGCTTAGAGGGGGTTTAGCCCTCCCATGATCTGCAGTCCCCCCTCCAGCCAGCCTCTGAAATAGACTGTCGATAGTCATGTGAACAGCAAGGCCAACAGCTTACTCCCCACCCAGCACCTCAATTGGGCTTCTTAAATGTTGCCTTGGAGAAATGTTCTAACCACCACTTCCAGGCGGAAGCCTTTTTCATTCATTTCTCCCCCTAGCGGTGGATGGTGAGTTTAGGGAAAGGTCAGTATTAGGAATGACTCGAGAACCCTTGTGGTTATTTTGGCTTCCACTTCTTTTCTGAACTAGGTGATTTTTCACACCTAGATGAAAATATTGTTAGCTAAGGCTGTGGTTCCATGATGCCTTACTTTGTTGGCTACTGGAGGTATTCCAAACTTTGAGATGCCACATAATCTTCAGATCTGATCCTGGGAAGCAAAAAGAAGATGGAATAACATGGGAAGATAAATTGGCTTTTGGTTCCTAAAATATTAATAAGCTGTAGGCAAATGCTTAGTGATTAGGACTTGCTGAGCTTTTAAAGAGGACCATCAACTCATTTCTGTAGGATAGAAATGGGTTAACTTCATAGTCATGGGGGGAAAAATGACAATATCTTCCTCTGTTACTGGGCTGTGGCAAGATTTCACAGCAAGCAGCCTCAATATAATTCAACACAATGAGAAACTTGTTCAAGTAATTCACATGAACCATCTTTTGCCAGCTTCAATTTCGTTCACAGGCAAATACAAAGTTGAAAAATAAATGCAAAGAATGATTTCTGATTGTCACTGGGATGGAAAATAGATGCTTAGATTCTCACCCTGTGGATTTTTTTTCCCTTTTTCTGAAAATGCACCAATCATATATTGTGTCCAACCAAGGATAGGATTGGGGGTAGGCCAACTTCTTTGGCTTGAAACTAATATTTGGGCTGAGTTGACGCTTACTTTCTTTTTCTCAGAGTTTTTCTCACCCCACCCCCACTTTCCAATTAGCCTGGTCCATATGCCTTTCTACCATATAGCTTCCATTTGCTACTTACGATATTCATAGTTTCATATTTTAAATTATGTCTCTTAATCTGAATATGCCCTAAAGCTTATCAAAGAAGTGAAAAGGATAAACATCAGGGTAAATGCAATTTTTAAAAAATCATGAATCCAAGTGGAGAAAAAAAATGAAAAAAAAAATCCAAAATTGGAGAATTGATATGAGAAAGCCAGAATTTTAAGAATGTATTATATTTATGGAAAATGAATTTTGAAGTAAAGAAGGAAGAACAAATATTAACATTTTCCAATATTAGTGCATTTGCTGCTTCTATTGATATGCATATAAATAGAATTTGTTTATCCAAATAGACACATTAGCTTTTTAAGGGTAAAGAGTATTTTACTTTAAAAACAAAGGATCTTTTGTTCTCCTCATTGCCTGCCAGGCCTCCAGCCAAGAAGATGTACTTAATACTTTTGATTAGAACAGAATAAAGACCCAGAAAGTGTCAATGTTAACAGAAAAGTTTCTTCCAGGCAATCTCCCCAGGGACCCCCTTCTTGCAGCTGAAATTGTCCCCCTGAGCCCTTTCCCGGATACAATGTCTTTCCTCCTCTCTCTCAGAAGAAGGCCTTCCCAGCTTAGCTCCCAGGTCTCTGAAAAGTGCACACAAACCTTTTTGTATTTGAAGGGTGGGCACTGATATGGTGGCAAATGACATGAGCCCGCACTGAAAACAGGTTGAAGACCCAACAGCATCTCCACAAAGGAAGCATGAGGCTTAGAGGTTAATAATATGTCAAGAGTTTCATGGGTTCCAAGCTCTCGGCAGAAAGTGGCCACAGCAGTCTGCCCTCTTGAGGGGCAGCAGGTGCCGGGCCTGTGTACCCCAGGTGATTGTAATCAGTGCATTAACACTTGGGCTGATCAAAAAGAATGATGGTTCTTCTCTGGAGAGTATATGAGGAGGCCATCAAAGAAAAACTTACATGGTGTAGAACACCATTTAGGAAATCAAAGCCTAAATTAAGAGCATGGGGAACAGAGGAATCATACACAGAAGAGAGAAAGGAGAAAAACCTCTGTCCAGGATAGGGTCCTCCCTTACACCCCAGCTTCCTTAGCTGTCGCCTTTCCAGCTTCTCCAGGCCTACCCCACCCCTATGCTGCAGCAAGTAAGGAGCCTTGAGGAGTGGACAAACAGAACAAGAAGTCCATCCGACCTCCAATGACGTGTATCCCTGAAATTCATATGTTGAAGTCTCAATCCCCAGCACCTCAGAAAGTGACTGCATTTTAAGACAGTCTTTAAAGAGGTAATAAGGTAAAAGGAGGTCATATGGGTGAGCTCCTATTTAAAAGAACTGTGTCCTTATAAGGAGAAGAGAACACAGATGCACACAGAGGAATGACCATGTGAAACACAGTGAGAAGATGGCCATCTGCAAGCCTAAGAGAGACACCTTAGAAAAAACCAAACCTGCCAACACCTTGACCTTGGACTTCTAGTCCTGAGAATTGTGGGAGAATACATTTCTGTTGTTGAGGTCATTCCATCTGTAGTATTTTGTAATGGCAGCCCAAGCAAACCATTATCCTATGGTAACCCCCTTCCTAGCCTTTCACACACCCTATACTCCTTCCATACTTGCAGTTCCATGAACTCACCATGCTGTCTTCTTCAAACTTTGCACAGGCTCTTTCCTCTCCCTTTCTTCAGCTGGCTCATACCTACTAGCAGCTTAAGATCCAGCCAGTGCCACCTCCTCCAGGAAGCCTTCAAAGAATACTCTCTAACTGCCCTTCCAACTCCCCATGGATGCTCTCCTACCTGTTTCCGCTCACCCAAGCCAATCTGCGCCCTAGCAATTATCCCATTGTGGAGCGCACTCACTGAGCTTGTCCCTGACTAATGTCTGGTTAGTCTCTTTCACTTCTATGTGTCTGTCTCTTAGAAGAGCCAGACCCAGCATGGTCAGTAACTATGGAGGAGAGGACAAATGAGTAAGGACAAGGACAGAAGAAACCCTTCCTCACTTGAGCTATCCAACAGTCATGGGAAAGGACAAAAGACAAGAAGAGCCCATAAGCATTAGGAGAGAAAGAGAAAAAGGACATGGTAATGGCAGTAGCTCGAAGACCACACCTAGCCAGGAAGGAAGTGAGAGCAAAATGAACTGCCCAGAGACTGGCTACTCAAAGTGTGCTCCTTGGTCCAGCAGCGCTGGTATTACCTGGGAGCTTGTGAGACACGCAGATGCTCAGACCTCAGCCCAGATGTGCTGAATCAGAATTATAAAGTTTAACAAGCTCCCCAGGTGACTCATATGTACATCACAAGTTGAGAAAAATTGGCCTGAAATGGTGTCAAAAGTAGCCTGGAGTTAGGTGATTGTAAGCAGTATTTTAGTATTTATATTCGTCCCTTTCTAAAAAATCATATTTGGGGCTTTAGAAGAAAGGACTGAGGTGAACAATTGGCTCTAAAGAAGATGCTGCTTATTTTCATTCTGAAGTCACAGCACTATGAAGTTCTGCAGGGAGGGAGCTTGGGCGATTAATGACAAGGCCAGGGAATTGGGGGAGAGGGGTTTACTGTTTTGTTTTGTGTCTGATTGTTGTTTTGGCGGCACAGCGGAATCTCAGAATGAAAGCTGGGATGCTGAGCTTCTGGATGATAATTGCCTGAATTTTCCTCTCGTAACTCCCATTAAAATTTCCATGAAAATCCAAAAAGGCCGTCAAGACTTAAAAGGACTGAAAACCCAGGATCCTGACTATGGATGGCCAGTTTCTCAGGGAGATTTCCCCTAACGTGAGGCAAGGTGGGATGACCAAGGAAGTGTGCCTTCTTCCTCCATAGGAAGAAGAGAGAAAGGTTCTGCCTAGGGGACCTGGGCTGGTTCTGCAGCCAAAAAGCCTGACAGTCACCTCCTGGCAGCCTGAAGATGCTCAGCCAGCATTCACGTCTTGCTGAATCTGTCTGTGCAAGTGTTAACCCCCAGAAAACACAAGGGGTCTAGATTAAAGCGACACCGATTTTTCAGGTCAGCCTTGGCTTTGAGAGTGTCAGCTCAGTGGATCAGCTAGTGGAGCCCCGGAGAGTGGCAAGCCTAGCCCCAGGAGTGCTGGCTCTATTGTGCTGGCAAGCCAAGCCCTGAGAGTGTTGCTGATTGGGTGGGCTGGCAAGCCAGCCCCCTGAAGTGTCTCAGCTTTAGAGTCCTACCTTCTGGCGGCAGCTCTCTGTGTCCAGCTGGCTCCATTGACTGACAAACCAGCCTCTAGGGTGCATGGATCTTCAGCTCCAGTAACTTTCTGCAGCTCTTCAGGTGGGGTTGTTTTGGGGTTTTTTTGTCTCATGCCCAGGTGGAAAAGAGGGACACAGACAGCCAGAAAGTTGAGAAAGCAAGATTTATTGAAGGACCAAGGGGTTTGCTTATCTGGGGCCCAAACCTGGTACTTGTTTAGGCCTAACACCTTGCCGATTGGCTAGCACTAGCTGTGAGCTGATTGGTTGACACTAGCTGTGCTGATTGGTCAGTACTAAGAACCAATAGGCAGAAGGTAGGGGTCTAACGGTGAGCTGATTGGTTATTTTTCTATCCCCGCAGTGAGAACTTAAGCTCCAGTTTGAGAGGCTTGTAGGGAGTTTGTTTACTGCTGCCCATGTATCAGTCAGAGGCTTGCAGGAAGTTTTGCTACTTTTTTGTCAGGGGACCGCCATGTCTGTCTGCCTAGCTTTTCTTTAGCCATCTCCTCTCTCAAAAGGAGTGGGTGTTTGCAGAGTATGTCCTGGGATGTGAAGTAATAAAGATGGAGTGGGGATGGGAAACTTTTTCTGATCATACACTGACGTGTAACAGCCCAAAACTTAGTGGTTTAAAACAATGATATTTATTTAGCTCAAGAATCTGCAAACAGGACAGGGCTTAACAGGGAGACCTGAACTCTGCTGTCAGCTGAGAATAGCTGGAAGGCTGCAGGCTGCAATTATCCGAAATCCCACTCATTTGTATGCCTGGCACCTGGGCAGGAAGACAAACATCTGGGGACCAGAAGAGCAGGAACTCTTTAGGTGTCTCTGTAGTCTCTCCTGGTGATCTTTCTGGCATAGCAGCCTCAGATAGCTGGACTTCATATATGAATGCTCATGGCTGCCAGAAAATGTGTCTCAGAGAGGGAGCCATGCAGCTCTTAGGACCTAGCCTCAGAAGTTACTCGGTGTTACTTTTGCTATGTCTTGTTGATGGAAACAGCTACTGAAGGGGAGAGACCATAGACCTCACCTCTTGATGAAGAAGGTTCAATATCACCTTGTTAGAACTTATGGAATGGTATTGCTGTGGCCACCTTTGGAAAATACAGTCTTCCAGATACATTGAAAGCATTGTGTTCTTGGAATTAGAATTTCTCATGCACTGTTTCAGGTCATGGAATGTTTCAGATTATTTAGTAATGAATTCACCTCCCATTTACAAAGAAATGGGGAAATAAGAGAAATTCACGTCATAGTCTTAACAGTACATATTGCTAGGCACCAGAAATCAGGCTGGAGACTGCACACTGTAACTTGCTCTCCAATTTAATGGTTAAGAAGAAGATTCCAGCAGATCAAATATTCTGGAATACTCAACCAACTTGGATAACTATCTCCTTGTTTAAGAAGAAGTGAATGCATGTGTGTTGAGGGAGGCAGGGATAAGGATGCAGTGAATCTGTGAAAAAATATTCTGTAACATAAAACAAGGGACTCTCTAGGCCAATGAGGCAGAGAAAAAGCATACTTCCTTAAGAAAACATTTACTACACAAAACAAAAACTTTTCATGCTACTTTTCTGTGTTTTAATGCCAGATAGTATGTACTTTCCAAAAGGTGAACCTTGAAATTCTGAGACTGAAAAGGAAGCTGACAGATAGTAGCTGAATTCAAGTAAATTAAAACTAAATTTGTGGAATTAAAATTTTATTTTGATGCAGTAAAGACCAGAGTCAGAATTGCAGAAAACCAATTATATAGAAAACAAGCAAGAGAAGTTTTCTATCAATGCAGAGAAAAGAAACAAAGATAAAATTAATGAGAAAGACATGGGCAATTTGGTAGATCAAAAATTAAAAATTACTAGGTAGATAAGAAGGACTACCAAGAAAGATGTAATCAGAACAAATGTGGCTTCAATATGAAGAAAAATAATGGAAGAAAAATTTGAGCTGGAAAAAATGAATACACAATTTAAAATACTACACCATGTTTCAGGCAAAATTAAAGAAACATGCACACAGACATAATCTAGCAAATTTGTCTCAATGTAAAGGGTTTTTTTGTTTTTTTTTTTAGTTCTACAAACATCCAGACAAAACAAATGTTACTTACAATAAAAATGAGAATAGGCTGAGTTGAGGGTGCCTCACAAAACTAGACACCAGATGATAAAGGAGTAATGTCTAAATGGTACTAGAAAATGTTTATGACTCAAGCTGAAATGCTGTTAATTTGAAAACAACAACAACAACAACAAAATCCTAGTTATTCTAATCAAGAGCTCAAAAGAGATACCACCCAGGCACTTTTCTTGAAAAACTTACTTAAATTTCCAATGAAGCAACATGTTAAAGGCAAAAATTCAATAGCAAAAATGGGTTTAAAAGAATTCTGAAAATCTCCGCTAAACATATCAAGTAAAAAAGAAAGTTTGTAAATAAAGTATCAGTATAGTAGACATTTTTCTTGAGGTAAAATAAAATAAATAGGTCCATAATTCTAAATGACAATGGCAAAGAATGGGGGGAAGAGGAGTATGTGTGGGAAAGAGCATTAAATTCCTTACATTGTAGAAGAGGGGTCAAAGTTATATTATTCATTAATTTGATAATTAGAGAATGTTTGCATTCAAGTGTGATCTTGAAACAGTTAATTTGAAGAATTTAAGGAAGAATGCATACCTATTCCTTATCTGAAGTGCTTGGGACCAGAAGTGGTTTGGATTTGAGACTTTTTAGGTTTGGGAATATTTACAGAGTACATACCAATTGAACATTCTTGATCTGAAATCCTCCAATGAGCATTTCCTTTGAGGATCATATTTGTGCTTAAAAAAAGTTCCAGACTTTGGAGCATTTTGTATGTTTGGATTAGGAATACACAACCTGTACTGTGAAGAATACACTATAACTCAATGGACAACATCATGGACTTTTTGAAACACAAAGATTTTGAAAGTGGTCCTGGCACTTATTAGCTTTGGTTTGGGAAAATGTACTCATCTAGTTAGCGCCTCGTTTTCCCATCTGAAAAATTGGAATAACATACTCTTCCCAGGGAAGTTGTGGGGATTGAGTATCTAAAGAAAATAATCCAATGTCTGGCCAAGTATGAGTTGATAAATAAGTTGTTGTAAATTCTTGCCACCATTGTTTTCTTCATTATCACATACAGTACAAGATTAAAAATGCTTGTGACACCCTGTGTGCCCTTTCTTCAGGGAAGCTGCCCTGGCTCTGTTTAATGAACCCACACATCAGTTGTATCTGATGTTTTAAAGTTCTTTGATTGGATCCTGTTCTAGATTTCTGCATTAAAACAAAATTTTAATTCCACAGACCTGATATTTAGAATGTTCCTGTCTTCACTCAAGTGTGACTGTGTCAAAGTTTCATGCCTGCAGCTGATATCTGTATCAAAGTTCAGACTCAGTTTTTCTGAGCCCTATCTGGGCAAACCCCCAGATACTCCCAAATAATTACCAAGGGTGAACAGTATAACAATAAATGTAAGTGATATATTTTCCTTTACTAAAATACTGAGACTTCAGGATTGGCCCAAGAAAATCCAACTATGACCTGCTCACAAGAAACATACCTAAAATAAAAAGATACATATAGATGAAACATAATAAAGATTTACTAAAAAAAAAGCAAAGAGAAAAGCGAAGGTATTAATATTAAATTTATTCAAGACTATATACAAAACCAAAAATATTAAATGGATCAAATTGCACATAAAAATGTGCAATCTTCAATGTAGATATTTTATGCATTAAATATAAATAAATAAATAAAATAAATAAATAAAATGTATAAGAAGAAATGAACAGAAATAATTGTTTCATGTGAGTCTTATGTGGAATTACTGAACTTTGACAAAAGAAGTAGACAAATAAGTTTTAAAGGATTTGTACTATATATAATTAAAACATATTTCAAACAAAACCAAGGAAAGTAGAAGAGATTTTCTAAATATAAGCATAGAAAAATGAACAAATTATTAGAGTCAGTAAAGTGGATATATAAATTCAAGGACTTTTAAAACACAACTCTAGAGAATATTTAAGGTTAAGGAGAGAAAAATAAAATGTTAAAGTAGACAGGAGATATAAAAGCAGAGGAATCGTAGCAAATTGAAATATTTTTATTTTATTTGCTTTAAATGAAAGTATTATTTAAAGCACAATGTTAACAACTTTGAAAAACTGAATTAAACAGTAAATGGCAAATTTTACGTAACCTTAAAAGAAATGGCCATGAACTTAGAAGAAATTCTGGATAAATATAATTACCTCTAAAGATGTCTTATTTTCTGAAAATTTCACCAGTAATAACTTTCAGAATTTCAGAAAGACAGATAATACCATGTTATATTATTTTCTAGTTATGAAAACAAAAGCTGAAAATAACAAGATCCATTTTATGACATCAGTATAACACCAATCTAAAACTGATAAAAATAGCACAACAAAAAGAAAATAAATACGACTGTGATTTTGCAGTAATGTGTTAAATATTGCAATGACATGATTTAAAAGTTTGTACCAACCAAAAGATACATTTTTATATGGTATTGTGATTCTTAACTTTATATTAATAAATAACAAATTTAAAACATATTGGCAAAGAAGAATCAGAGCATTCAGAGTCAGTGGACACTTCCTAGTAGGTATTAAAATATATTACAAGCAACAGCAAACAAAGCAGTATGGTACTAGCTCAAGAACTGGCAGGCAGATTGATAGACTAGAGCAGTCAGTCCTGAAATAGACTGTAGTATATATTCCAGCTTAATAAAGTAAGCACAATAAAAAATTGAAAATATAGAGGTTATTCATCAAATGGTTAGGAAAATTGATTAACTCAAATTATAGCCTCACCATGCAGTAGCCAAGACAAAAACAATAAAAACAGATGGATTAGAGAGCCACACACAGACAAAACTATGAGTAAATAATTAACAAATCTCTGGAGAGGGAAGGACATTCTAAGCATAAAAGCAATGTAAGTCATTACAGATGAAAAGTTAGATCAATTTTAGTATTACACAATTGAAAATTCTCTACATTAAGAAACACTATTCACAACAATCACATTACAAATTGGAAAGGGCAGTTATAGGGTAGAAGGATAGAATCAAGAGAACATGAAGTGCTCTTACAAATCAATAAAACAAATACTTCAAAAGATATGGCTAGAGTATCTACATAGAAAACCTGAAGAAGTACAAAATCCAATAAACATGCAAAAATATTCACACTCACAACTAATCAAATACTAATTAAGACAATTAAAAAATACATTTTATTCACTCACCAAAATGGCAAAACACTTAAAAAAAAATCCTGTGCTGGTGAAAGTTTGAAAAGTTTCCCTAAAATAAGTTATTGGTAGAAGTATGTGTTTATACAAATCCTATGGAAATGTATTTGGTTCTGCCTATATAGGTACTCAAATGTTCTACTTCCTTTGGCTCAGTATTTCCTCTCCAATGAATCTACCCTAAGAAAATAATCAAAGCCGGGCTCGGTGGCTCAGCCTGTAATCCCGCGCCTTGGGAGGCTGAGGTGAGTGGATTGCCTGAGCCCGCGGGTTCGAGACCCGCCTGGGCAGGCGAAACCTCATCTCTACAATAAATCAAAAAAATTAGCCGGGCG